>JACOMQ010004958.1:0-17525 GCA_014843705.1 Euphrasia arctica
ATACATTTTTACAACAATTTATGATTTTATATTTATAAAAATTTGATATGTATGATTATTATAATTATCAATTACACTTTATAAGTAATTAAAGTAATTTTTAATTTCTTATGAAAATTAGTCATTTTCTTAATATTTTACACTATATTTATTAATTTTTTACTACTACTACTACTATAATATTGACAAGCTATTTTTTTATATTATATTTATTATATATATATATATAGTATATTTATTTTTATGACTAATTAATAAAAAATGCATTTTTTTCTAAATATCATATAATTTTAATATACATTTTTTGATAAAATTATTTTATTATAATATATTGATTTTTCATTTTTATTTCATATTATTTTTTCTAAAATTATTTTTAATATTTTATATTTTACCCTTTACAAAATAATTTATTTTATAACTTCAATATATATTTTAAAATAAAATTAATATTTTTTTAATTTAATATATTCGATATATATAAATAATATTTCAGGACGATAATATCTTGTAAATATAGCCCACCTTCGTCTCTAATCCTGCCCCTATCTTGATGCTTTAAGAATATCCCTATTATTTCAGTGTTTTTTTAAGTGATATATTATACCGTCGTATGTTCTGCTTTAAGAATATCCCTATTATTTCAGTGTTTTTTTAAGTTCGGCAAGAATGCTCCACACTCTCTGAAGCACATTATAATATGATAAATTTAATATTATATTTTGATATTTTTGGTATAAGAAATTTTTAAAGACACAAACCAAATCTAGAAAAATTGAGGAATTATTAAATATTAGAAAATTCAATTCATTTAGGATAAACTTATTAAGTTCAGCAGTAATTTATGTACAATTGAATTGGTACATGAATGATTCTTTCATTTTGGAATTCAATCCAAAATAAAATTATAAGTAATTTATGTACAATTGAATTGGTACATGAATGATTCTTTCATTTTGTTTTAAACAATCAGTAATCTTTAAAAAAATGTAGAGCATAGGTGGTGAACTCTATCACTCCATATGATGAGCTACTCGTCTATTTCAACCAACAAGTTACGAGTTTACCATGTTAGTGTGTCATGCGAATCAGAGTGACAATGAAAACAAAATTACAACTCTTTCAACCTATAGAACACTGATCAATGGACAATGAGAGGCAACATCTTGAAGACAAGTTGGAGTCGAGTCTCATCAACGACCAGCAACTTCCAAGTTTGATCGTCTTCCAACTCACATCTTTAGATACTAATTTTAACTAGATGTACAATCCTTTGGGTTAATGTACAAATAAAAACACTTGTTTTTGTCATATAGCACCCTAAAATTAAAATAGCAAGTCCCAGCAAAAAACAAAGTGTAAAAAACAAGAGGGAGCACAATCCTATAATCAGACGCTTCATAACTCGGTGAATCATACATGTTCAATATATACAATCAACCTAATAGCAAATGTTATTAGTTATAACAAAACAACTTACTATAAAATCCGGTAATTGTGTCTAAATCACTTGTGTAAAGACTTTTGGAAAAGGTCAAACCGTGGGAGGGCAACTATACCCAATTTCCATTATTCAAAATAGAACTCATTTATCCTCCAACTCGGCAACATGAGCTCTGTTTTTGGCAACCAATTTCCTAATAAATATGCTCCACCTCATCACAGACTTAATCTTAAGCCAACCGGCCACAGGATGGGCCTGATTCTCCGCATAATCAAACCCGTGAGAAGGTAGTGTCACGTTAGAAGGTATATTAAACACGTCCTCAGGTGGTGACCCATCTACTGAGGCGTGGCCCCCCATGTTCAAAATCCTAAGTAACTGCTGCTGCATGTCTTCATTCTCGAGCATTTTGTTGCTTGTCATGCAGATTTCTTCTTCAGGGAAAATTTCGTTGACGATGCCATTGTTGCAGTCGGCAGGCCAGTCCTCGAAAGACCCAAGTGCAAGACCGACTTCGTTTTCATATGTGGAGTGGTTGATTTGGTTGGGCGTACTGGGTTGGGTGAAAGATGTTAGTTCGAACTCATTGCATGAGCTTGGGTTTATAAGATGAGACTCAGTGGAATAACCAGCAATCATGTGGTTAGTATTATAACCCGAACCTGACAACAAAGATAACACTAAGATAAGACGAGAACGACTGCCCACTATGTTCGATTTTGTATCTGCCAGCTAGAGTTTTATTAACTACATATCTCATCGAAAATAAAAGGATAAATGCTTTAGATAAGATAATGATCACCTCGGATTAGTATGTTGTGGTCCATTGATGAAGTTTCAGAGGGAATCAGAAAACTCTGCGGTTGAGTTTGATTATCCAACGGATGAGAATAATTCCTTGTGGCCAGAGGAAAATCATTTCTAGGCATGCTCGACTTTTGAACTTGTTTCAAGTTGAACAGAGATTTCCCGTCATACTCT
Source organism: Euphrasia arctica (assembly GCA_014843705.1). Classification (NCBI taxonomy): domain Eukaryota; kingdom Viridiplantae; phylum Streptophyta; class Magnoliopsida; order Lamiales; family Orobanchaceae; genus Euphrasia; species Euphrasia arctica. The sequence continues at coordinate 2,426 of JACOMQ010004958.1, forward strand.
ACGACTTCACCCCAATTTTCATATGCTTTCTCCACCCAGGCATCAACACAAACCTACACAAATATAATTAATTAAGTGTTAGGATTCCATAGCAAAGCTTAATCAAGGTACGAAATAAAACAAACCACAAATATAATTAATTAAGTGTTAGGATTCCATAGCAAAGCTTAATCAAGGTACGAAATAAAACAAACGCCTAAGGCATAAAATGCTTGTTGCACTAATTTTTTTTATCATGTTTAAAACTAAAAAAAAAAAAAAAATTCAACTTTACCTTTTGGTTATCTGACAGCAAATCTTGTGGGTAATATTGATCTTGAGCTATAAGGCCACTCAACTGGAAGATATTGTTAAAAGCAACACCTAGATTTGATGAATCATCTGGGTAGTAAACATAAAGCTTCCCACTCAAGATACAAGTTTTGGAATGCCTTATTAGGGCATCCCACATCTTATTGGACATACCGCTTCCAAGGATCTGGCAGCACCAAATATATCAATGTTGGATTATGTACAAAACATAATAAAAACATAAAAAATATATACTCACACTCCTCAGCTTTTGAGGGTTCCGGACAACCATTCTTAAGAAGTCCTCTACACTATATATTCCAGCAATTTTAAGTCTCTTATGGAATGAACCATCTTTCCCGATCTTCTCAAGTCTCCATACATCATCGTTTAAAGCAGGAGGATAATGTTTTCTGTACACTGATACAAATAAAGACAAACACAAACACTTGCTTGGTAAAGGATGGTGCGTAATTATATTGCATGCATTGTAAGAATGGAGATTCCGAATATTCGTTACACAAAATAAACATCAAATACAAATAAAATGAAAGAAAAAAATATACTGAAATACTTGAAGATATTTCCTAATTAATTATTAAATAGAAGTTAAAGTTCAAAATTTAAAAAAATTATTGTCTTACACTTAACTCCTTTATATATAAAAGACTTCAAAAAATTCACTATAAAAATATTAATGATATGCAGTATGTGTATTGTTGGAATTTCATTTGTCTTTTATTTTCCAAGAAAATATAGGTCAACACTCAGGCCTCAAAGGGTTCTCTTTAGAAGTAAAAATTTACATAGAAAAAAAATTACAAAAAAAAAGCTACTTACATTCTCCTCGGTGATCCTTGACAGTAAAAGCTTCTGTCATCGCTTCCCGTACCCGCTCACAATAACCAGACCCCACCTTCAGACCAAGCCTGAACTTTCTGCTCTTTATCCAGCTAGAATTATCTGTAAATGTGATGTCTCCGAGGGTACCAACACCTTCTTTCAGCGTCACCTGTAAGTCCCCAGTCAGAAGAGGTCTCTTACCCTCACGCTCGTTCACAACATGGCTTTCAAACTCTTCCTGGCCCCACCCCTCGTTGTTGAAGTCTCCTTCCACCACAATGACGTCTAGCTTTAGGGAGGACTCAGGCCCACTTGTGACGACATGTCCCGTGTTGGCATCTACCAGTACAACGTGAATTGCAGCACTTTGTTCTCCCTCTATTCGACCACCAGTAAAAAGTGGGAGAGAAAGGCGAGATTTGAACTGAAGCTGCAAGTTTCTCCCATAGAGCCCTTCTATTGGTTCAGGCGGTGATGACCTGAAGCTTTAGAGTCTTAGGAAATATTAATAGATATAAAGCTTTAGTGTGAGTGCGTTTTTGCAAAAGGTGAGCAATTTCAAGATATATTGCACAATGAAACACCAACAATCACATTGACAACCCTATAACTTCATCTAATGTAGCATTTAGGCCTTCTAAATTGCTGATGTAAGACATATCTCTGGAATTTATATCTAGTTATAACATTAATAAAATGAAATTCGGCTAATTTATAGTTAATTGACAATTGTAACCCGTATTTACATTCTTCATTAATGAGAAGGAAATTAAAAATTCTGCGTAATTTATAGTTAGGAAAAATTGTACCCCATATTTATATTTTTCATTAATAAGAAGGAAATTAAATTATTTTAAAAACTGTTCATATTGTATAAACTAACGAAGAAAATTAAATTATTTTTAAAAATGTTCATAATGTATAAACTAACGAAGAAAATTAAATTATTTTAAAAAATGTTCATATTGTATAAACTAAAGAAGAAAATTAAATTATTTTAAAAAATGTTCATAATGTATAAACTAACGCAATATGAAAGATGAATGAAGAAAAATAGAAGTATTAAATATTATAAGTGTTCATATTGATTAAATTTTTTAGTATTTTAGTTATATTTGTAAGAATAATGTTCATATTGTATAAACTAACGAAGAAAATTAAATTATTTTAAAAAATGTTCATAATGTATAAACTAACGCAATATGAAAGACGAATGAAGAAAAATAGAAGTATTAAATATTATAAGTGTTCATATTGATTAAATTTTTTAGTATTTTAGTTATATTTGTAAGAATCGTTTTGAAAAATTAGTTTTCTTTGTTATAAACTTATAAACGGATTCATAAGTTTATATTATTTTGTCATTTAATCAGATATTATTAAAAAATTACTATAATTTTAAAACGGGTAAAAAACACGTTAAATACTCGTTGATACTCTCCACAGCATCATTCAATATCACAAACTATACAAACGTTAAAATCAAAATTCTTAATTTATTTGAAAGTTTTCAAGTTTTTCAAAAATTTGACATAAGAAGGAAAGAAAAAAAGAAATTAGAAAAAAATGGAATATCCTAATTAAATTAGACTTTTTAGTATTTTAGTTATATTGTTAAGTATCATTTTCAACAATTAGTTTTATTTGTTTTGAAATTATAAGTAGCACATTCATATTATTTTGTCATTTAATGAGATATTATTAAAAAATTTATTGTTATAATTTTAAAACAGTTCGAAAAAACAGGTTAGATACACGTTGATTTGTCGAATACGGATTTGTATCGAATTATTGATGATCTGGCGGGTTTTAGATCGAATTTCATTCTAAACTGTATGAAGCAATGTTAATCCGCTCCACACCCGCTCCATTTACAAGTCTAATTGTTATTCTACCAAGTTTAAATTATCGTTTGTAAATCAAACATGAAAATGCATCAAGGTTACCTTGTTTTTAAAGGATATTATAAAAGAAGTTCTTAAACATGACAAACAATTCCATTTCATATGTAACTTAAAAACCTCTAACCTTCCTTCAAGTCTTGCAGGGACCAGCTTAGCCAAAGCTCTTTCAACTACTTCACTAACCTATAGAAAAAAAAAGATTACCACATGTTTGTAATAATAGATTAACAGCTCAATCAATAAATAACCATAATAAGAATCAGGTATCGAAGTATATATTTTGTAATTTCTTAAAATGAATCCAACCATTAATGTCAATCATGTAAAATTTTAAACAACCAAATCAAAAAGGCGTTCACAGTTTACCACTTTACGGATAATCGGTTCGAAAGATGAGCAAATCTTCTGGACGGTATCCATCTTCAGAGCTTCCACAATAACACTGTTATCACATATACAAAAAATATTAAATCACCAAAAAACAGAGTACTTATATCTGTTAGTAAATTACATTTTTACTCCATTTCAACACAAAAGTTTTTCATGGAAAAGGATGAAGAATACAATCACCTAGCTAACGGCGGATTTCTTTTTCTATCGGGCTCTTGCGCCGCTTCTTCGCCGTCTTCCAAGCTCCTTTTTCCTCGACCTTTCATCGAACTTGTTCGCTCCATGTATGCATTTATCAATTTCAGATGAAGAAGAATATATATGGAATTTGATTTGAACATATCTCAGTTTGATTTTATACTGGATCAACATGAAACTCTAATCTCAATAATTGGGGATTCACGAAAATTTTGTCACTTCACGGGGACTGATTGAAGTAGGACCATATTCTGGTCAACATTGACGTCGACCGCTACCAAAAGTTTTGTCATCACTTCGTGAGGACTGATTGAAGTGGGACCGTACTCTGGTCAACATTGACGTCGACCGCTAAAGGCAACAATATATTTTATCAGTACTACAATAAATATAAATTTATTTATTTATTTGATTTTTTTGCGTAATATAAATTTATTTTTTGGCGTTATATTTTTTTGCTCTATGTTTTTTTTTGCGTAATTTAAAAATTAATTAATTTATTTAATTTATTTTTTTGTGTAATATTTTTTTTATTAGCTGATTAAGATTTGATTGTTGTATTATGTTATTTTTGTAATATTTTTTTTTACTATTCTTTTTAATGTTGAAAATTGTACTATAATAAAGATTTTATTTACAATGATGAACGAAGATTGTTGTATTACATATGGAGATTTGATTAATTTAATCTGAATGGATATTCATTCATTAGATGATAAATATTTAAATTCTAGAAATAAAAAAATATAGATTTTGAATATTTTTTTCTCTAAACTGCAAACATTTAAAATTAACAAACAAGTACAAGACTACACCAAAGTAAATTAATTAATTTAATATTTTCTAAAAACATTTAAAATTAACAAATAAGTACAAGACTACACCAAAGTAAATTAATTAATTCAATATTTTCTATTAAACAGTCAAATTTTAGAAATATATATTGTAACTTTTAGAAATATATATTGTAACTTTTATCATATGCATTGTCGATAAATTAATTAATTCATTATTTTATAAAAAAAACAGTCAAATTTAACAAATATATATTGTAAGTTTTATATATTACATTAGTAAATACTTGTTTGTTTATTTATGTTTTTTTTTCACAATTATATATATACATATATCAATTTTTAATAATAATTATGATTTTTGTTTAATCTTTTTTAGTATATTTTTTGCAAAAATGATTATTATATTAAATAATAAAACATAATATCGTATTTTTTATAAACATTACTACTATATATTACAAGTAAAAATTAATATTTTATTAAATAAAATAATAATTTATTAAATAATATTGCACACAAATTTATTTATTATAGTAAATAATATTAATTTTTTAAGATTTAAAATAAACTAAAACAAATTTTAAAATAAATTTTAAAATATAAAAAGTTTATATATAATTTCAAAATACACTAATTACTATTATGAAATTGAAAACATAATTTTATTGTAAATAATAATTAGTATATGTGTATTTTTTATACACATTACTACTATATAATTAATTAATTTATTTAATTTATTTTTTTGCGTAATATTTTTTTTTGCTTAATATAAGAATTATTTTTTATATTTATTTTGTACGATAATAAAGATATGAATGAAGATTTTTGTAAGATGAATGAAGATTTTTGTATTAAGTGATGATGATTTGATTGTTGTATTAAGTTTTTTTGTTTGTAATATTTTTTTTTGCGTATTTTTTTTAATATTGAAAATTGTACAATAATAAATAATAAAGATTTTATGTAAATGATGAATGAAGATTGTTGTATTACTGGAGATTTGATTAATTTACGCTGAATTATGATTTATTCATTAGATAGTGGATATTTAATTTTAGTGAATAAAAATGATGAAGATTGAAGATTCATTGATGAAAATTTGATTTAAATAATTTTACTGAATCAAGATGATGAAAATTTGATTTAAGATGAATGATTATTCAATCTCATGAATGTTTGATTTTACAGATAAGATTATTTATATAGATCTAATGTAGAATGATGGAGATTTTATTTAGCAAAATGAAGATTAATTTATTAAGTGATATATATTTTATTTTATAATGAATATCAATAATATTAATATAAAATAAAAAATGATTTTTTTATCATGTAAAGATTAAATACGCGTTTTAAATTTATATTTTTGTATCGAAAGTTTATTTTATTAGTTTTTTTTTACTATTAAGAGTATTTCATTTTAAATTTATATTTTTGTATCGAAAGTTTATTTTATTAGTTTTTTTTTTACTATTAAGAGTATTTAATAGTATATCTACCTTCTCAATTAATCACATCAAGCATAATAGAAAGAAAGCCATAAAGTTTAAAACTTAAAAAAATAAGTGTGAATAACATGAGTGTAGTGGAAACAATAAAACCCTTAGCACACGTGAAGCGCACTAAACATGAAAGTGCAAGGAAGTGATCTTGTTGATCACTTCCTATAAGAACTTCAAAGTTAAGCGTGCTGGCTCTGGAGTAATTCTAGGATGGGTGATCCCCTGGGAAGTTTCCCGGGTGCGCACGAGTGAGGACAAAGTGCGCTGGAAAAGACAAGTGTTGGTACAATGGGGTCAGGATATCACTCCCGACGGCAATCATTGGTAACCGAGCCGGCCCATTAGGGTCGGGCTTCGACCCCTCAACGGGCCGGGGCGTTACAAATGGTATCAGAGCCGGTGTCGACCGGAATTGCGGGAACTAAGTGTCTTGCGGGGCTAAGTGCTCCACCCAGAAGTTGGTGAGAGTACCCGTAAGGGGCATTCCTGCACGGATGGTTGGTCATGGGCAAGTAAGGCAAGTAAGGCACGTAACGAGGACGTTGCGAAGAAAAAGGTGGGGTGATTGTAACGCCCCAGAAAAATGCAAGTGCTTAAAGGAATTGAATATGCTACTCATACCAACCGATGCATCTACTTTTCTGGGCATCCTCCTATAAGAACTTCAAAGTTAAGACGAAGTGCGCTGGAAAAGACAAGTTTTGGTACAGTGGGGCCAGAATATCACTCCTGAAGGCAATCATTGGTAACCGAGCCGGCCCATTGGGGCGTTACAAATGGTATCAGAGCATATTCAACCTTTTTAAGCCTTTGAATTTCTGGGGCGTTACAATTTAACTCCATCTATTTAATATATACGAATTCAAGAAAGTTGAATAAAATATTATTTTTAGTTGACAATGAATTAATTCACGCGTGGTCTTTTAGAATTAGATTATTGTTTTTTAAAAAAATTGTTTACTGAAATACTATTATTTATTATTAATCAGCCTTTTCTATTTATTAACATTATGTTTATGTTACTTATTAATTATTATTTTCCATGTTTGTTGTTGAAATTATATATAATGGCGGAGCCAGAATTTTTTTAGTGCGAGCTAAATTTAAAAAAAAAACAAAATCTTGAAGAATTTTGAAATTTTGACCTCTAAAATATTAAAAATCATAATTTTTTAAAATATATTATACATAAAAAAAGAGAAAATATAAAAAAATATATTATAAATAAGGAAACTAGATAAAGAAAGGGTGAGAAGAGTTTTTTTTTTATATATTATATATAAAAAAAGAGAAAAAAATTAGTAAGAAAATATATAAAAAATAGAAAATATTGATAAAGAAAGGGCGAGAAGGGATTTTTTTTAGTGCGTGCTAAAATAAAAAAAAATCTTGAAGAATTTTTAATTTTTGACCTCTAAAATATTATAAATCATAAAGTTTTTTTTAATATATTATACATAAGGAAAAGAGAAAATATAAAAAAAAATATTATAAATAAGGAAACTAGATAAAGAAAGGGTGAGAAGAGTTTTCTTTTAAATATTATATATAAAGAAAAGAGAAAAAAATTAGTAAGAAAATATATAAAAAATAAAAAATATGAATAAAGAAAGGGTGAGAAGGGATCAATCCCTTGATACCTTGACCTTTGGAAGGTTAAGGAAAAGGCTTAGCCAATTGTACATATATATGTATATATGTACTTCATTTTTTAAAAATTAGAGTGGTCTACATCCCACCACCCAGCGTGGATCCGCCTTTGATTATATATTCGTATATTTTTTAAACATTAAAAAAATCAAACTTATTAAAATAATTTTTCACCAATCATCAATTTAAAAATAATTTTTAAACAAAATTTAATACAAACCATACTGCATTTTTACATAATGAATTGGTGCGGACGGGCTTTAATTACGATCTTGGTGACTTAGGGGATGCGGAAATTGGTGATGATAGAGCATGTACTTTGGTGATGTTAAAAAAGGATCATAAGGAAGCCCTTCAAATGGGCTATTATGTTTAGTACTGTTGGAATATTAGAGAGTTGAATAAGTCTGAATACCTGAGGACAGGCCGAGACCTTATTCAGGAGCAATCAGTGAGTCTTGTCGTACTTCCGGAGACACACATGTGACATATAGCTTGGTATTTGGTAATTCATTTTGTTATTTTTATTGTTTTATGTTGTTTCTTGTTGGTTGTTTGATGGGCTAGCATGTTGGATGGTGTGGGGAGGTAAAAATTTTCTTAAATGAGATCCTTGTTTAATTGTCCTGTTTTTCTGTTTTTCATATAAGATATTGACTTTTAAGAAAAAAATATAAATTAATAAATTAAACTACTTTTTTCTTAAAATACTTATTTTTATTATTAACTAAGAATTTTAATTATTATTAATAGTATTTTAATGTTTTTGGAATTATGAGAGAAAATGAATAGAGATAGAAAATAAGATTTTGTACAATTTGAATACAACACAATTTTGAAAAATAAGATTGTTATTAATGTTTTAGTTATTTTTAATTATTTTCATTAGTTAAAGTACTAATAATAATAATAATAATAATAATAATAATAATAATAATAATAATAATATCTCAATCTAATAAAAATTAATTGTGATGCAATGTTAATTTAATACGCTAATTTATTACTAATTTTATATATTTTATTCCATTGAATCACAATAATTATTGATATAATGTATTCATATTAATAAATTATATTATTATTTTTATTTATTAATATAGATATTAATTTTTGAAAATATTTATACAAAATTCCAATAATTATTTATATAATGAATTTATACCAAAAAATAATTGTTTTTACATTAAAAAAATACAGTATACTACTTTAAGTAATCAGTCTCTCTTTTCAAAAGAACAAACATACATGTTTGTAATTTACAAATAATGACTGAAATAACAAATAAAATGTGTTTATTATTATGACACATAGAAAATATAGTTTAATTAATTAATACTATAAAACTATTTACGGTAATCTATTTAAAACATTTTTAAAATGTCTAAAAATACCCTATAAGTGGTTTAAAAATAATTTTAAACTTTTCAAATTGTATTAAAATAATTTTAAAATTATTTAAAATATTTTTTTATTATCTTAGTATGTTATAAAATAATTTATTAGTGGCTTGAAATTCAATGTTTTAAAAATAAATTTTAATTTATTTAAAATATATTTTGTAAAATATTTTTAAGTGTTATAAAATAATTTTTAAGTGATACCGTATAAAATAGCTTTAACAATTTAAAAGTATCTTAAATATTTTTAATTTATTTTAAATACCTTATAAACATTTAAAAGTATATTAAATATAATTTTTAAAATATTTGAAATACATTATAATCATTTTAAAGTGTCTTTAAATAATTTTTAAATACTTTTTTAAATATTCAAAAGTTTCTTAAAAACAAATTTTAAATAATTTATTTTTTTAAGGGTCTTAAAATCCTTTTAATATATTTTAAATACTCTTTAATCATATCAAAAGTTTTTAAAATAATTTTTATGTGATACTATTTTAGAAATACAAGAGTTAGTACAATTTTTTTATTGCCTCTTAAAACCTTGCACATTCATAATTAATAAATTTTTTTTATAACTCATCATTCCAATATTCATCTAATTACATTAATATAATTAGTTTTTCACCTAACTATTTCATTAATTAAACAACCATACTTATCATACTCCTATTTTTTTAGGCTCAGTTTATTTACATTTCCAACATTACTAAATCCACCAATTTTTATTTTTTATTTTTTAACAATATTGTAAGAGACTATAATACCCTTTTCTATTCCCTTCTTCCCAAACAAACAGACGGCGAGCGACTGTGGAAATTCCAAACCCAAATCTCTAGCCGCAAGTTGAGAAAAAAAATTGGGCGAACTTCGCATGGAATCTCGTCGTTGCTAGAAAACCCAGGAAGAAGCCCTTGCCAGGAAAAGCATCCGCCAAGGATAGCCGGAAGAATGGCTGAGGACGTCGGATCTGAATTCCGGCAACTTAAGTCCCTTGGGTCTTCCAATTGGTCCAATTTTTCAGAATATATATCCGTCGATTATCGACGGGAGGATATGGTTTCTCGGCAGCGGGAATGAAGAATTTTAAGGTGCAGTCGAGCGTCAAGTTTATTTCGACGAGACGGCAACCACATTTGCTCAGGTGAAGATGGAGAATTCACCCTTGGATTTACCAGTACATGCTCATTAGATTGGCGTCGTCGAACAGGAGATAGCCGGAGAATCACGGGTTCAAAACATGGAGAGACAATGAGATTTCGCTGAAGATCGAAATATAAGAGTTATGCAGTATTTTTTTTTTAGAAAAGGGTAGTATCGGTAATGTGAAGGGGGTGAACTAATAAAATTAATAAAACTAAGGAGGTAAATTAATATAGGGGTGAGTTTAGTAATGTTAGAGATGTAAATAAACTCACCCATTTTTTTTATTATTTAACACATATAAACTATTTATTTTCAATTTACATGAACATTTCTCTATGCAAACTTTTAAAATACGGAGGAAGTAGTAAATACTCTCATATGTCCGGTAACGGTTTGCAAATTTCCTTTGTAATTTAGAAAGGAAACTAGCAAACACTTGAGGGACGGAGATAGTACATTTTTAGAATTTCAAAATGTAATAAAAGTATTTTTAAGTGATTTGATATACTTTTTAAACATTTCATAGTGTCCTAAAATAAGTTTTGATTTTTTAAATATATTTTAGTAACATTCCTCATATGTATACGTCAATAAATATAAAGTTACATAATATGCCGCGACATAGAGGAGACCATTTGTCCAAGTATACACGTGATCCACCAAGTGACAAAAATGAAGAATAAATCGAGATCAAATTAAAATTGTTATGAAGAATGAAGCAGAGCATTTGAGCATAATCGGTAAGGATATGACTCTTTCCTTCTTTATTTAAAAGAAGTTAAGCTTTGAAAATTTTGAAATGGGAGGTGCTAAATGGGCAGAATCTGCCCATGGGCAGAAACGTCTAAATTTTTATTTTTCACAAGTATAATAATATTTTAATTATTTTTTGACATTTGTTATAGTTAGTTATAATATATAAAATATATATGGTACAAAAAAAATCAAAAATAAAATTTTTAATTAAAGATAAAGCATATTTTTATATTTACACTAAAAAAATCAATTAAATAGAAAAAATATATTTTAATATATAATAAAAAAAGATAAAAAAAATTATTTTAAAATATTTATTAAATTTATCATATTTATAATTATTTAAAAATAAAAAATAAAAAAAATAAATAATTTTGGGCAGTTCTGTCCATGGGCAGAATCTGCCCATATAGCATTACCGTTTTGAAATATACTCTTAATTATGACAGAATACATGACAAAAAATACATACATGAAACGTAACACATGTCATACCTTCTTGGGTTTGCATTGAACAAGACATTAATTTTTGACAAATGATTATTCGTATCGACAACCATTAATTTTTGACAAATAAGGAAGTGGAATGGACTGTTGTGGGAGGAAATCAGAAGAAATTTGGAGGACAGGGCTCGATTTTGAGTGAGAGTGATGGAGTTGTTGTAGGGCATGTTCAGGGGTCGATCAAGGTCGGGGAACTGTCACATAAAATGGTTGGGGATGCACAACCATCTGCTACAACACAGAAGGTGTCCGGTACAGCCCCAAAAGCCGCCGACACCCGTGTACATGAGGTGCATGGTGACAGGACTCCTACCACTACGTCTCTACCGGCCGATAGCCCTTCCGTGTCGGCCCAAAAACGCAAAATTTGTGAACCCTCACGACAGATAGGAGTTACTAATTCGTTTGATGCACTGAACTCGATTGATCAGGAGGACTCGTTCGTGGACTCAGTGGGAGGTACCAAGCTATGCACGGAAAAACCGGTGGTTGGTCATACTGCAATTTCGGAAACCATGGATGAGAAGGCGATGGGGGATGGTATATTAGTTGTTTACGATCAGGGTCCTATAGCAGCCCTTACTACTGGTTCTCATGTGTAGCACACTCTGTTGGAACGTTAGGGGGCTGAATAAACTGGACCATCAGCGGGCGGTCCGAGACCTTATTCAGGAGTACTCAGTTAGTCTCGTTGCTCTTCTCGAGACACATGTCACTGTTAATAGGGCTTCCTTTATTGCAGATCGAGTGTTTTCTTCGTGGAGTAGACATATTGATTATGTGGATGGTTCGGGTAAGCGTATCTGGGTCGGGTGGGATCAGAGCTTGATGGATGTACAGATGGTCCACACCTCGGATCAGTGGGTTCATTGTCGTGTCACGGAGCTCAGGACGACTGTCACGCGATATTACACATTCGTCTATGCCCATAACACTTTGATTCAAAGGCGAGTGTTATGGGAATACATCCTCTCGATTTCTGAGCACCTGCAGGATGTTGACTGGGTGGTGTTGGGTGATTTCAATACCATCCTTGATATCAGTGAGGCCTTAGGAGGTAGAGCGGCCATTGAGACAGATGATGAGTTCCAGGCTTGTCTGACAGCAGCTGACTTGGTCACCCTACCGACGGTCGGACCGTGGTATACGTGGCATAATCAGCAGGAGAGTGACCGGAAGTGGCGACGTCTGGATAGAGTGGTGGCTAATCCTTCCTGGTTAGTGCATCGTGCTGACAGCATCTATCACACGTTACCGTCCCGGACCTCGGATCATGCACCTCTCCTTTTGGATCCGGTGACAGCTAGTCGGGGATACAAAGCGTGGTTTTGTTTTGATAACCACATTACTGATATGGAGGACTTTATCCCTCAGACGAGGAGTATTTGGGATTACCCGATTTATGGAGTGCCTATGTATTCAGTAGTTAAGAAGCTTAAGCTTCTTAAGGGTGTTTTCAGGCAGATGAGAAGGAGACAGGGGCATCTTGGAGCGAATGTGACGAGGGCAAGGGAGTTCTTGCTCACCGTCCAGACGTATTTGAGTACAGATCCCACCTTCGAGCCTCTACTGGTGTTGGATGGCATCTGCCGCCGTCTGTATGCTCGGGCAGTAGAGTCGGAGCAGGTGTACTTACGCCAGAGGGCGAAGACGTCATGGTTACGTGATGGTGATCAGTGTACGACCTTTTTCTTCAGGAGTATAGCGGCTCGACGGGCTCGGTCGCGTATACTACAAGTCGAGATGGCTACAGGGGAGCTTGTCCATGACTCATCCCAGATTAGCAGTACGATAGTGACATTTTTTCAGGGGCTCTTGGGTACGTCTACCCATCCTGTGGTAGGAGATTTACGTCCTTTCGTGACTAGGAGATTGACAGGGGAGATGGCTGAGCATATGATCCGGCCTGTGACTGCAGCTGAGATTCAGAGCGTTCTGTTTGCTTTCGATGATGATAGAGCCCCGGGTCCTGATGGATACTCCTCGGCTTTCTTCGAACAAGCTTGGCCAGTTATTAAATCTGAGAGTCTTACGGCTATTTCAGATTTCTTCCGCACCGGAAAGCTTGTTAGGGAGGTTAACTCGACGATTCTTTCGCTTATTCCGAAGGTTGCTGCCCCGAAGCTTCCTAAGGATTTTCGGCCCATCTCGTGCTGCAATGTGCTGTACAAGGTGATAGCGAAAATTATTTCGAATCGTATGAGTTCCAGTATGGCCTTATTGGTTGATAGGTCTCAGACTGCTTTCGTCCCTGGCAGACGCATAGGGGATAATATCCTCCTTGCTCAGGAGCTACTGCAGGGGTATGGACAGAGACGACTTCCAGCTAGATGTGTGCTGAAAGTTGATCTGATGAAGGCTTATGATACAGTGGAGTGGAGCTTTGTGCGGGCGACGTTGGAGACCATGGGATTCCATCAGGTGTTCATCGGTTGGATTATGGAGTGTCTCACTACTCCGGCCTATTCGGTGAATATCAATGGCTCGGCTGAGGGTTATTTCAGAGGTGCTCGGGGACTGAGGCAGGGGGACCCGATGTCACCCTTTCTGTTTGTCCTTGTGATGGAGGTACTACATGGAATGTTGGAGTGGCATATTCAGGCTGAGCCGGAGTTCCAGTATCATTGGAGATGTGAGAGGACACCGACTTATATGCTGAGTTTTGCTGATGACCTACTACTTGCCTGTCACGCTGATCCTGTGTCTATCACTACACTCAGACGGGGAGTGCAGCTTTTCTCGACTTACTCGGGTCTACATGAGAATGTAGATAAGAGTAATATATATCTCTCCCTCCAGGCGCAGAATGATGTATCGATACTCCAGCCAGTTTTTGATTTCCCGGTCGGGACCCTTCCGGTGCGTTATCTCGGAGTTCCTCTAATATCTTCTCGATTGAGTTTGAGGAATTGTGCCCCCCTGCTGCAGAGGATTGATGCCAGACTGGGTTCCTGGACCTCTCGAACACTATCTTATGCAGGACGTCTACAGTTGATCCGATCAGTTCTTGGTACACTACATATCTACTGGGCCAGTGTGTTCATACTCCCCCAGGGGATTATTGAGGAGATTGAGAAGAGACTGCGGAGATTTCTTTGGTTTGGGTTGGGCGATAAGGGGTACGCCAAGGTTAGATGGGAAGATATTTGTCGGCCTGCTTGTGAGGGTGGACTGGGTATCCGTGATCTCACTGCTCATAATCGAGCCCTTATGACCAGACACATCTGGGCTATTCTGAGCCAGGATCCGGACTCTATTTGGGTCAGTTGGATTCAGGAGAATCTACTGAGGAGGCATTCCTTTTGGAGTGCTAAGGTGCCGAGGGCATGCTCCTGGAGTTGGCGTCAGCTTCTTAAATTACGCCCAGCTGTGTTACCAGCTATACAGATGCGGGTCGGGGATGGTTTGCAGTTTTATCTTTGGAGGGACCCGTGGCATCCCCTAGGTCGATTGGAGGAGGTGTGTCAGTTGGGATCGTGGATTAGGAGGCTTCCTAGGGCTGCGTCGTTGAGTATGGTCATAGTTGATGGGATGTGGAGATGGCCAGCAGACTTTGCGGCTGAGTTCGTTGATCTTATGGATGGCATGCCGAGTATAGATGTGAGGACAGATACAGTGCGGTGGAAACTACATCGATCAGGGACCTACACCTCTGAATCAGCATATACTCTTTTCCGCCCGGAGGGACCTAGGGTGTCGTGGGCTGCCCTTTT
>JACOMQ010004959.1:0-17520 GCA_014843705.1 Euphrasia arctica
TTAAAAAATATTAAAAAAATAAAACGTATTTTTGACGTATCCGTATCTTAATTATTTTGAAATCGCCGTTTTCCCGTATCCGTACCGTACCGTATCCGTTTTACGTATCCGTCCCCGTGCTACCTAGGTTTCAACTTACAAGTTAGAAATACCCCCCTTGATATTTGTTTTACAAAGTACAATCACTGCCCAGATGATTTATATTTGTCCCTTGCACCATGAAAGTTGTTAGCTATATCCGTTGTTTTCCTTTGTTGTAGACGAGGACTAGTTCTCCCATCCAGGTTACTCGGAACAATGAAACCTTGGAGAGCACCTCCATGAGAGGGCTATATCCTGTGGGAGAAGGTGCAGGATATGCCGGTGGGATAGTGAGTGCTGCCGTGGATGGAATGCATGCTGGGTTCGCTTTAGCACGGAATCTTGGTCTCTCGGATGGTAACATAGATTCCGTATTGGGCAAGGCTCAAAACGTCGGATTGATCCAATATTAGAGATTTAAATGGTATGTTGACATGATGAAAAGGCTTATTATGGAATTTTGAGTTATGAATGAGTTATTATGTACCAGTATATTATTTTATTTTATTTAACAAATATATAAATTTTGGAAATGAATTGTGACAATAGCCGGGAAATATGTTATTTAGCTCTTACCATTTTTGGATCCTGTTTTGTTCAAATTGAAAACTATAAAAATTCTCAAAATTGAAATCAAGTTTCGTCGAAATTCTGACGCATATAAAACGTCGGAAGCTGAGCTCTTGCTGCTTTGTCCTTGGAAGTCATCACTTTCCCGACAATTGAGAGAGTAGATATTTCTATCGTGCACTTGTTTTATTAGATTTGTGAGAATTGAACTATTGTTGTTTTGAGCAATTAGTTGTAATTATTTATTTTGTTGATTTTTTTTTTCTTCCAGCAGCAAGTCTCTGTCCAAGACTTGTAGATTCTTTGTATTTTAGAAAGAATTTCTGATAAACATTGAAAATATTGGAGTAAAAACTTCACTTGCAAAAAACAAACAAATAATAGTAGAGATGTAATAAATTCACCAAGCAATTTGGTGGCGCGAAAAAAACAACACCCGCTTACACCCGCTTCCTCTGCCTCCGCACTTTGCCTCCGCTTTGATTAATGAAACTGAATTTTGAAATTTTCCTTTATTTTTTCTCCTTTTTCTACTCGTTCTATTTTTATTTATTTATTTTAATAAATAAATAAACTCCATATTTTATTTTTATTTTTAATCTCGTACCTCAATATTCATTCTTCTTTCATGGCGATCAAAACATTCAGGTATCAAGCTTTTTGTTTTTCAATTTCATTTTCAGTTTCACGTGATCATCCATCCGCATAGAGCAAAACTGCACGAAATTCGTATGCAAATCATTCTTTCGGTTTTGCCGAGGATTAAAAATAGAATTCTTTACTGTGGTAATTATTTGTTTCATATAATGATCTTCAGAAGACATCCGGTTATTACTACGAAATGTGGCATGCATCATCAATGAGATCTAGTTATTCCGACTGTCGAGATGGGGCCAGGCGAATCAGACGCGAATAACAGAAGGTTGCGAACGAGACCAGTTAGTTCCGAGCACAAGTCACCGACTCCGTCGACATCATCCAACGGTCCAAAACGGTTCCCTTCGCCAAATGCCAGAAGCAAGTCCCCATCATCAACCTCAACTTTACATGTCCCAACCAGAGCCCTTTCGGCTGAAAGAAGGCGCCCGTCGCTGTCGGAGTCTTTATGGCCACCCACAATGCGCAATCTCAGCAAGTCCTTAAAGGAAACGGTCTCTCTTAAAGGAAAGAAGAGCCCGCTTCAAGGAAATAGCTCCGTCGACAGTTTGAATCCAAGCAGAACTGATTTTAATGATAAGAGGAGGCAAAACATCTCCTTATCCCGTCCTAGAACGGTTGCTATCAAGAGACCTAATTCTGTGGTCGGGACAAACAGCAAGCCTTTAGATACGGTAACCATTGCACCGTCGGCTAGGAGACTATCTTTGGACGGGACAAGCAACAAGCCTTTAGAGCCTGTTTCTATGGACTCGATAAGAAGCAAGCCTTTAGATAGGATTACCATTGAACCATCCTCGAGGAGACTATCTGTGGACGGGACAAGCAGTAATCATCTAGAGTCAGTTTCTATTACACCGTCCACAAAGAGACTATCTATAGACGGGACAAACAGCAAACATTTAGAGACGATTACCCTTGCACCATCCTTGAGGAGACTAACTATGGATGGGACAAGCAACAAGCCTTTAGATACAATTACCACTGCACCTTCCTCGAGAAGGCTATCTGCGGACGGAACGAGCAGCAAAAATTTAGAGACAATTACCATTGCACCATCTGTGGGGACACTATCTATGGAGGGGACAAACATTAAGCCTTTAGAGACGGTTACGACATCACCCTCCATTAGCAGACTATCTACGGATAGGTCAAGAAATAATCCTTTAGACACAAGTAGACCATTTGTAGACGGGACTAGTCACAAACCTTCAAAGATGAATACCAATGCACCACCGTCTGTGAGGAGACTATCTATAGACGGGACAAGCAGCAAGCCTTTGGAGACTATTTCCATGGCACCTTCCGTCAAGAGGCTATCTATGGACTCAATAAGAAGCAATCCTTTAGATAGGGTTACCATTGCACCTTCCTCGAGGAGACTATCTGTGGACGGGACAAGCAGTAATCCTCTAGAGTCAGTTTCCATTACACCGTCCACAAGGAGACTATCTGTGGATGGGACAAGCAGCAAGCCTTTAGAGACAGCTACCGTTTCATCTTCTGTCAGGAGGTTATCTATGGACTCGACAAGGAGCAATCATGTAGATACGATTAACACTACACCGTCCTCAAGGAGGCTATCTATGGACGGAACAAACAGAAAACATTTAGAGACGGTTTCCATTGGACCTTCCTCGAGGAGACTATCAACGGACGGGACAAGCAACAACCCTTTAGAGACGGAGTTATCTATGGACTCGATAAAAAGCAATCCTTTAGATACGATTACCACTGCACCTTCCTTGAGGAGACTATCGATGGACTTGACAAGGAGCAATCCATTAGAAACGATTACCATTGCACCGTCATCTGTGGGAAGACTATCTATGGACGGGACAAGCAGCAAGCTTTTAGAGTCTACGGATGGGTCAAGCAGTAATCCTTTAGACACAAGTACTACTAGTCACAAACCTTCACATAATCCGTCCCTCAAGAGACTATCTACTGAGGGGTTAAGTAGCAAACCATTACCAATTGTTACCATTGTACCTTCCGTCAGGAGACTATCTCTGGACGGGACAAGCAACAACAAACCTTTACAGAAAACTACTAGCGATTTATTAACGCTGATATCCGAAAATGGAACACAAAGGCCTAGCTCGTCAGATAGAGCACCGTTGATAGTGAATACGCGGCCTCAGTCACCCACGACGTCTAGAGGGATGAGTCCATCTCGGGCCAAGGGGGTTAACCCTTTTTCGAAAGGGACTAGTCCTGCTAAGCTAAGACCGTCGAGCCCGTCCAAGAGTTTTCAAAATTCGGGTTCGGTTCCTTATTTTCATGCGGATATTAAGAAAAGGAAGATAGAGTCGAGTGATGTTGAAGATGTTCATCAGTTGAGGCTGTTGTATAATAGGCATTTGCAATGGCGGTTTATAAATGCTCGAACGGATGATATGTTGCGTACTCAGAAACGAAAAGCAGAGGTGTTTAATTCTAATATTTCATTGAATTTTTTTTTATTCTTTTCGTAAGACGATTTTCCCGAAGCCCGAGTTCTTTGTTGGTGTAGAGAATGGTGTACAACTTGTGGAGATTAATTATTGGTGTGTTGGATTCAGTAACACAGACAAAGTCCGACCTCCAACAGTTGAAGATTACGTTGAAGCTCTACTCGATTCTGGACACTCAAGTAATTAATGCCGATTACTTGATCATATATACTTTCATTAGAGAATGAATGTATGATGTTTGTTTACAAGCATGCAGGTATCCTTTCTTAATGAGTGGACTTCAATGGAGATGGATCATACGGAGGCGCTAACTCGCGCCATTCAAGATCTACAGAACACCACTGCTCGTCTTCCGGTCATCGGAGGAGCTAGAGTATGATAAACAATCATCTAATTCAAGACTGCCCATTTATTCAATTAATGTACTTTAAAAAAAAAGAAAAAACTTCGTTGTTTTTAGGCTGATGTAAAAACTGTCGAGGCCGCTGTGTCCTCTGCTATTGATGTGATGAGCTCAATGGGAGTATCCTTATGTTCCATACTTTCACAGGTAAATAATATGTATATTAATGTATTTTTTTTGTTTTTTTCTTTGTAAAGTCGTTTATCCTATGTATTGTAGGTTGAGGCAATGAACTACATGGTCTCGGAACTTGCTGATGTGGCAGCGCTTGAGGGAGCTATGCTGGTCGAGTGTGAATCGCTATTATGTTCTACAGAGGAATTACAGGTACTTTTCTTTATATCTTTGTCATGTACAATTATGAGACTAAATTGTTTTGAAAACGATTTATGAAAGTCATGTGATACTTGTTCTTCTTCGACTTGTTTGTGTGTTTTGAGCAGGTGAAAGAATACAGCCTTAGAATCCAAATGTTACAGATGATACAAGCTTGTAGAAATGGTTAAAACTATACAATAATGTATGTGGGCATTCAGACGATTCAAAAGATTCAGAATTGGGATGGTGCTAACAATCTTTTCCTGATATGCAATTGTTGTCCTATTTTTATTTTTATTTTAATTATTATTATTAACTAAAATTTTTTAAGGGTTAATGACATATAAAATCACCCAATTTACTTCATTTGCAAATTATATCAAACCTTTTTAATGTTTCAAAAATAAACATCATTTTTATTATTATTTGCAAAATCAATATAATATAATAGATTCAATTTTTATTTTAAATAATTCACGATATGAGTAATTTATCTATAATTAGTATTATGAAGACTATAATTATGATAATAAATTTAAATATTTAAAACAATCACAAAAATATATTTTTAATATTCTTGATACATTTTATTTTCACTCATAATTGTTTTTTAAGATAGTATTATATGATTGAAAACCATATATTTTTTAAATCACTCAATAATTTAAAATTTTTAAAGTATTATTTTGATATTATCAAAAATAATATATATATATATATATATAATTGTTCTACAAATCCCCGTTTAACTTCGATTAGGCTCCGTCTAGGCCCTAGGCTATGCTCGACCGCCTAGATTTTAGCCCGCCTAGGCTCTAGGCCCCTAAGCCGCCTTAGCGCCGCTTTAACCCGCCTAGGCCCGCCTAAATTCGCTTAGTTTCATCTTTAACTATTTAGGACATGTTCTTTTGGACTTAATTTCAGTCTAGTTCAATTCAGATCGCTTAAGTTCAGTTCAGTTCAGTTTAGATCGCTTCAGTTCAGCTCGATTAAGGACCTGTTCTTTTGAACTTAATTTTAGTTCAGTTCAGTTCAGATCGCTTCAGTTCAGTTCAGTTCAATTCAGATCGCTTTATTCCAGTTCAGTTCAGTTCGTTTCAAAATAAATTAAAATAAAATAAACAAAAAATAATTTCAATCTATAAATTTAAATATAAAATCTAGTTATTGTCATAATATTATTAATATTTTAAAAAATATATTTAATAATTAATAAAAAATTATTATTATTTAATTTAGTTCAATTCTCGCTTAAGTTCAGTTCAGTTCAGTTCAGGTCGCTTAAGTTCAGTCAGTTTCAGTTCAAAAGAACAGGTTCTAAGTTCCTTTCAAAATAAATTAAAATAAAATAAATAATGAATAATTTCAATCTATAATTTTTAATATACAATATAATTACTGTGATAATATTCTGAATATTTTTAAAAATATATTTAACAATTTATAAAAAATTTTATTAAAAAATCAATCCAGTTCAGATCGCTTAAGTTCAGTTCAGTTCAAATTTTTGTCCAAAAGAACAGGTCCTTAAACGGTCCTCGAACAGGCTAAATTGTGCCATTCCAATTTGATGCTTAAACTTGATGAATCAAATAATATAAATGATAATTTAATAAATTGAGTATAAGATCAAATTTGAAATAATATTATATATATTGAAAATGTTACAAGCTATTTTTATTATTTTACTATAGTAAAACATTGATTAATATTATGTTTAAATTATTTATTAATTATTTTGTTCAAAATATTCCATTACTATGAATAAAAAATATTTTTAAAAATATAATATTAATTAATTAAATATAAAAAAAATAAACGATTAATACCCGTCCCCGATTAATCCTTTTAAGCGCTAAATCCCTGGTTACCGCCAACTTTTAGTGAGAAGTTTTAATGAGAATTTAAATAAATTATTTAAATTATAATATTTTTTATTAATAAAATTCTTAGTAATAAAGATATTTTTAATTTTATGTATATATTTTAAATTAATTTTTATTTTCTGAGAACGCATATGTTTTAATTTTATAATTTTATTAGATGGACTTGTCGAGAAAACCTATCATATATGATCCAGATGGACTTTTGTTTCTTTTAGTGTTTTAAAAGCTTTTGTTCAACTATTTGAGTATGTGTTGAAATAAAAAAAAACCTCTCTATTAGGGTTTCAAGTAGGGTTTTGATTTGTTTGTTGTGATTAACCTATTTAGTGGATAAACTGATTACTTCGAAAATAATATTACCCGAATTCAATCGAAGATTCCACATCGTTTATCGTCGCCACTCCGGCTTGGTAACACTTTTATTATCACTCTCTTGTGTTGTGCAATTTGCATGCTTTCATTGTGAATGTGAATATGTATCGGAATACTATGGTTCGTCCTCTATAAATACATGTACAACAACTAGAAATCACACTCTCCTTTCCAATTTCTTTTTTTATTTTCATAAATGGTGTTTGTTGCCCTTGTTAAGAAGATCATCTCATTGTCAGCTGCGTTGAATGTCCTAAGATATTCAACAAGGATGAATTTGACAACGTTTAATAATAAATTACTGATAAATTTGGCAACGTTTAATATACAGCAAGATACACATTTTGACCAGCAATGACTATATAACTAGATTAAAATAATAAATGTATATAACTATAAAAATTGTGAAACAATTCGGATGTCCTAAGATATTCAACAAGGATGAATTTGACAACGTTTAATAATAAATTATTGATAAATTTGGCAACATTTAATATACAGTAAGATGCACATTTTGACTAGAATTGACTATATAACTAGATTAAAATAATAAATGTATATAACTATAAAAATTGTGAAACAATTCAGATGGAATTAGATACCAGGAATTTTAAAAACTAGATCCTTCTGCCCGTGCGATGCACTGAGAGTGCCACTCAAAGCTTCGCCCGGATTTATTTTGAACTTAATTTTACTGAACACGTTAAAATACTTGTATAAAGATTTATGTTTATATTGAAAATTGATAACATTGATTGAAAAAAAAAATTAGATTATTAGGCAATAATTTAATGAATTTGGATAGTTCAAAAATTAAAAATGTTATAAACACAATATAACTAACAAACATAAATAAATTTTTTTTTATTTATTTATGGTCAATCCAAATTTCTGAAAACCTCCTTGTACACAACATTTGTAGTCTTATTCGTTAGGTTACCGTTCTCATCACATATTAAGAATTTCAACCCTGCTCGGTTAGCCACTATAGAAACTGCAACATACAATTGTCCGTGGGTGAACACCGTTCTTCTCAACAGAATGCCAACATTTGACAAAGATTGCCCCTAACTTTTGTTAATAGTCATATCATAAGATATCATAATTGGGAATTGGCGACGTTGAAAGCGAAAGGGCAATTTTGATGTTGTAGGCGTAAGTGCCAAC
Organism: Euphrasia arctica; assembly: GCA_014843705.1. NCBI lineage: Eukaryota > Viridiplantae > Streptophyta > Magnoliopsida > Lamiales > Orobanchaceae > Euphrasia > Euphrasia arctica. The sequence continues at coordinate 7,911 of JACOMQ010004959.1, forward strand.
CTTGGAATGCAGAAAATTTCTTCTCGCTTTTCTCCTCCAAAGACCTTCGCCTCAATAACGTAAGTTCCCAATTTTGTTATTACCAATCGAGTGCCGTTACATAATCCAGCTGTGTGATCGATATTTCTTAACAACATAATTGGAACCCCAACCTACAAACAAAAATGAAAATTAATAATTTAAACATAAAATAAAAATGATAAAAAAACAACTAAACATAACAGAAACTTATATAGAAAAATTTACATTTAAAAATTTTAGTTCTAACATTGTAATAATAAAGCGATTGAATTGAAAATTAATCAAATGAAACCTATATCATCTATTTTCATTTTAAATATGATTTATTTATATGTGACCAGTGATCGAATTCGCAACAAACGTTGTATATTAATAGCGGACAATATAAGAACACATTTTTTTTAAGGAAAATAATAATAATAATAATAATAATAATAAAGAGGGCAGAGAGTATTAACACTAATCTTTAACTTTAATACATGATTAGGAATACCGGAACATTTGATAGTGTTTAAATATTCGGGGGTATGCATATGATCGAACATCGAGGTTCCTTTATCTGCCAAATCAATAGAATCTGCACTAAGATAAACCTTCTCTTCGGTTGAATGCATTGAAACCATGTACTCGTTAACGGCTTCGACTTCTTCCAACGTAGGAGCTAAAATAGCGCGACCTTTCAAGAAGTCAAGGTCTCCAATATGCTGGTGAAAATTAGGAAAAATGGCGTCAAAAATCGAACCGATGGAGTCTGTAGAGTTTGAAATGATTAGGTCCCTTGGAATTTCAATAGTGGCCTCACCATCGTTTTCCTGTCCCAAAGTCCCATCGCCAATGCTTGTCATCCAATCAGCAAATTGTCTTAACGCGGATACATCAGTTCTTTCATCCACATTCTCCAATCTCATGTTTTTAGTTAATCTCAAGACTTTGCAGTCATTCCAAATTGGAGATGAATTGATAGTTGCATGGATAATTTCTTGACGTGTCCCTTGTTGGATAATAAGAAGAATTTGCCGAAAATCACCTCCAAAAACTACAACCTTTCCACCGAAAGGAACATGGGCAGATGAAGGATTATTGCGTTTCATAATGTCTTTAATAGTTTTATCCAGAGCTTCAAAACAGTTCCTGTAAAATTCAAAGGGGGAGAGTGGCATTAGTTGTTGATGGAACCGGTTTTAGGCAGGAAATAAACATGAATTTGTTAAAATTCAAGATGTAGTGACATTGTAAATATTCATTATTTCTAAATAATTGAGCAGAACATCAGCAAATGAAATAACAAAAATGGTAAATTTGATCAAATTTTAGAGTACGCGACATTATGGATAAAAGGCTTAAGGAGGTTAAAAATCAGGTTGTTGTTATTTAAAACATCAAAAGTACTAAAAAAAATGGAGCAAAACATCAATGGTTCGAAATTACGTACCGGTGCATCATTGGAGCTTCATCCCAAATAATAAGAACCGCCCTAGAAATCATCTCTGCAGTATCACTATCCATTTCTATGTTACATGTGGCATTTTCAGTCAATACTATAGGAATATTAAATTTCGAATGAGCAGTCCTCCCTCCAGGTAAGATCAAAGAAGCAATTCCACTGGAGGCAACATTAAGCACTATTTCCCCTTCTGAACGAATGGCAGCAGAGATTGTTTTCCACACAAAAGTTTTTCCTGTTCCACCATAGCCATAGAGAAAGAAAACCTGACCTGTCCGAGCCCTTACAGAATTCATTATTGAATTGTATGCAATAAGATGCTGATCATTCAACATCGAGTAAGAATTCCTGTGAAATTCTGCAAGGGCTGTCCGATTATAATTAAGCTCATTCGCTAAGAGGGCATTTCCAAGGAAAGAGATATCAGTATCTTGAGGATACGACATTGAAGGATAATCTTTTAAAGTTTTGCCCTTGGACTGTAAGAGGGATTCAATCTCTTTCAAGCATAGATTTTTTAGCTGATCATCTGATAAAATGAGGGTTGCACAATAAGGACAAACATATATTAGACTGACTGTGAAATTGATAATTTGAAAATGAAATTTGTACATGTTAAAGTACAAATACGTACCTGGCCTTCTTAATTCTGTCATATACTTGCTTAGCAGGTCTTCTTTCAACAGTGCCTGACAATCATTCCAAACATTAACAGGACTAATAATAGAGCACGAACTCAGAAGATTGACGAATAAGGATCTCAGCGTTGGACCTAAGCCCCAAACTGCAGCTTCTTTTATTGTAGCTATATATTCCTGATCGTCCCCTATTAATCCCCGAGCGTAGCATGCTTCTTGAAATGTTTTGTACTGTTCCATTGTACAGTTTAATATCTTCGTAACATACGCAGCCTCGCACAAAATTCAAGAGCATTCTCATGTAATATACTTCTCCAAGTGTTGGGTGAACATAAGCCACTCTGCCCAGTGCTTTACCCTTTTTCCTAGGATGTCAAGATCTTGTGTCATCATGCCATACAAACTTTGATGGGAACTCTGCATACGTCAGTTGCTTAGCTTCTTCATAGTTTTGGTTTGCTATCATCCAGGCGGTAAACATCGATTCCTTAGATGCAGACTTTTCCATGACATCCTCTGCCGTATCATTGTCTTCAAACACAATAAATTGTTCACCCTCAAGGTGAAATTTCAACCTCACGACTGTTGGTTCCTTGAAATGAATTTCAAAAGCAAATAATCTCCATATGGCCTCAGAAGCTGAAATATACCTGCAATCTAAATAGTTTTGAATTTCATCTATGACGTTCTGTCCATTTCCTTGGCCATTAGACTTATAAAAAACAGCAGTAGCTCTGTCATTTCCTTTGTGTACGTATTTGAACAAATATTTAATAGAATGGGCCCTATTGCACCACTCTACGTTTATATGTGCTCGATACTTTACCAAAAGAGCTCTATTGTTGGGAATGACATGCATGTTCAAATAAATGTGCAAAATTGGAATCAAAACTCAATTATAATAACATTTTAGACATAATTCAAGCCAAAAATATGAAAAATAGAACAAAGAGAAAACCTGTACTTGTCCAGATCAATTCCTCCTTTTGGGACTGAAATACCATTATTCCTTCGTCGGTAAATGACAAATCCATCATCATCAACTGAAGTGTGATGCACAAAATTCTTGGGATAGTATTTCGTACACGAAGTTCCATTCATACATGGCGATTTAGGATTTGCAAGACCACATGGACCGTGCATCATGAACTCCTTCACAGCTTCATAGTACTCTTTATCTTGCAAGGGGTCAGGAATTTCAGCCGAAATATACTTATCAACAACGTCCGGAGATGAAGAATTGGGAAAATCTTTAATCCACAACAGTATGTGGGCATGCGGTAGTCCACGCTTTTGAAATTCAATAGTGTATATAACTACATATGACAGAAGAAGTTCAAATTAAAAAAATGATATTGATAACCGGCTAAGAAATATATAAGTCAGATACAAATAATACAGATTAAAAAAAAGAAATAAAGACTTACCTGCAGAAGTTTCTTCGAAAATCTTTCCTTTTCTAATGTCAGTCATAAGATTATCCAATTTCGTATGAAAAACTCTTGCAATAATATTTGGTCTATCGGGAGCAGTCAGGCCAACTTCCTTGAGGTAATCAACAATTTCTGGCCACTTAGGATTGCATGTAAAAGTAACAAACAAATTTGGGTAACCTAGCCATCGGCAAACTGCCATTGCATCGTGGTAGTTTTTGATCATGTATCGTGCTCTACCGACAAAAGAGGCCGGTAAAATAATACGCTTTCTAGTATTTGCCAAGTCATTTTCACCTTGTACTAATGCATCTCCCAAAGCAGAATAAGATCCGCATCTGATTTCTTTTTTATGATGCCTCATGTAAGTCAGCCTAAAAGACTCAACCATTGCATAAGCATCAATACAAAACTGTTGAAACAAACGCCTGCCATGCAAAAATATGTAGAGAACTGTTCATTTTGTGTTGAACCGTGTATGTCAGGAACTCCCTCATAGTAACCTTTCGCTCTCTTGTTTCTGTTGTCCTGGCGGTTTGTTGATGTTTTATGTCATCTCTGAATCCATCTTCACCGTAAAAATATAATAACGGATACTGAAGGGGCAAGTAGCTAGGGTACAACTCATTTATCCGCTGCAATCGACTTGATGAACGTTCAACAATGATATCCCTGGGTTTTTCTAGATTTTCAATGTCCCCTTCAATCAAAGCTGCTATTTCATCAGCTTGGGGCAAATTGTGAATTCTTCCGTCGGAAGTACGACTTGAAATTAACCTAATTTTAATGTCAGTTGTAGGCTCAAGTTTGAACCTATGTCGAGCAGTGCGGAAGCACTTCACCAATTCGTTATGCTGATCAAGCAGGTCTTTCAAACTCTCTACAATTTCAACTTCATCCTCATCGTATTCTGGTTCATTTTTTGGAATTTCAACAGAGGATCTGAAAATAACGAATTCATATGAAGAAAAGGACAAATATAAAAATTTCAGAGAAACAAAAGAAAGATTCAATTTGAATGAGAGGACATACCTGACAGAGTTTATTCTGTTATATGTTTCATTCTGAGTGTCATGAATATATAGCTAGGCAAATCCAACTTTATTATTCGATTCCTCATCTGGTAGTAAACTACATATAAAGTGCGGAACAGCCCCATTTATTCTGAAAATCGGAGCTGAACTGTTGGTGTTGAATGAATTATCGATCTTCCCTCCCATAGATGTAAAAGCAAAAATCATGTTGAACATCTTTATTTTGGACTGAAATTTTTTCGAGAGTCGTTCAGTTCCATACAACAAATCTTTGAAATCTTGAGGAGGTTCTCTGGATGGAGGCAACTTAATTTTACCTGTAACATATAACTTTCTTAGCCTAATTCATATTAAGAATTCTTTAAAGAAACAAACTTTGTTTTAAATAACAGGAAGCATGAAGTATAATGTTAAATTCAAGATGAACTTTAACTAACCGTGAGCGCAACATAAATTGAACAATGGCGGGCCATTTTTGTACTTGTTGTTCTTTTCAATTCTTTCGTCGTACCAGAACATAGCATCACAATGCTCACACTTAAAAGTACAGTCCCCAATGTCGTGATAACCTTTATACAAAATTAATTTCAGTTATGTAAAGTTAAAAAACAAAAAATGACAGAAAATATTAGAGGAATGTTAAATAAAGATTGGAAGATTAATAAATGAATGAATATACTGAGATATTGATATCTGTTTTCTGTCATTGTTGTTGTTCTTGATGATTGCCCAAGATTTGAGCTTGAACTGATTGTATTTGTTGAAACTGCTTCTGAAATTCAGAAATCATGAGTAAATATAAAATTCTCAGATCATTTGAAAGTTCACAATGAACAACCCAAAAAGATTATTTTCCATGTTTTAATCGCATATAAAAATATTGAATTAGTACCTGACTGAAGGACGGCAGAAATTCAACTTCCAAATTTCGAATAGGTTGCACATTAATTGTTGATTGCGTTGGATTATTCGATTGTAAATTACTATTTCTTTCAATATCAGCCGGGTTCAGAAACGAAGATTCTAAAATTGGAAAGCTAACTACATCTGCATTAATACGAACATTCAATATCAAGAAAATGTAGATATTACAAAATCTGTTAGATAATCATTTCTTCATAAGTGGAAATTTATAGGGAAATTTGGGATAGTGTAGAGTAATCTTACTGTTTGTTATGTCCCCGAGAGCAATTCTCCTGTTCCCATATGAATGTGAATGTAACTGGGGAATATAACCCTTTTTCCTTTTCTGACAGATTGCTAATAGCCTGGGACTGTGGAAAATTTCCATTGGAGAAGGGTAAAAGATTATAACTCGGGGGAATAGAAGATTGAATGTTGATAAAATTTCCTGCTACATGAATAGAGAATTTGCAAAGGGATTTAATAAGATTATATCAATAAAGTTATTAAAAGTCAAATAATGACATAGGTTAAACAATTAGACTTACATAAACTGAAACACCATTGGACATATAACAAAAGTAAATACCTGGGGTGGACATAGCTTTCATGTCATTAGGAAAATTGCTAAGGGAAAAGTTTCTTGAACTGACTAACAGATTTATATTAGATTGAATATTAGGCGAACTTTGGACATTAGGATCAATCGTATTGGAACATTCCAATATAGGAATATTAATTAAACCATCCGCATCCGTCGGAACTCTTGGCGAAATTGATTTCAACTTCTTACTGGATTTTTTAGTAACTCCAGATTGTTGAGAAGATGAACCAAGCAAGTATTCATGAGGAACATATGTCGGAACAATAGAAGATTGAATATTTAGATTCTCCCCTAAGAAATGACCTGAAAATTGTTAAATTTCAAGGTGGAAAATTCAGTATAACATCTAACAATCAAGAAGACAAAGATAAAAATTTATATCGACAATCCAATACCTGGCGGTGTAACTTGTTGATAAATGGAAGAGTTTGAATTTCTGAATTTTTTATTCACAACAGTTGACTTTGGACAACTGCTGGAAACTGATCATTCAAAAACCAAAATCATGGAGGCACAGATTAGTTACAGTATAACAAAATAACACTTACAATAAGATTGAAGCAAATAAATAATCAAAATGAAATCTTTTATCCCAATGCTAATCCGAAGGTTGAAGTTACCAGGGCTACGTATAGGATTTTGAGAACTCTCCACAATGTTTTCCTTTCCTGAAACATCAAAACGAATTGATTTTAAACTTGAAAATCTGAAAAACAAACAAATTATAGGAACTGCAAATCAGATTTGGAACCTGTATTCAACTTTCTTCTAGGAGCCATCAGGAATTCAAATTGAGAAATAAAAAATTTGATGCAAATTTCCAAATAAGATTCAGAATTCAAAAAAATATAAAATAACAAAGGATGAACAATTTAAGAAATGAAATTTTGAAGTTTGAGAATATAAAAAATAAATGATGTTCATTAAAACTAATTGAGAGTATCCAAATATAACATTTGACCATATCAAATGGTCTATAAATTAAATGTTAATATCTTTCCATTAGTTTCTATATAGATTTATATTAAGAAAAAGCAAAATATTATCTTTTGAAAAGATAATTAGATGAAAATGAGGGAGAAATAACTCTGTCTAAATATTTTAGGTATGAAAGTAGAATAACATTCGTAAAATTAGAACTTAAATTAAACTTGGGAAATTCAATAAATGAATGACACTGGGAAATTAATCTGTTTCAAGTTTAATACACATTTCACTTACTAAAGGCTATTTTTTCAGTAAATGCATGGATTGGTTAGAAGCAATTCTTACTTTTCTTCTTTATACCTATTCATATTGAGTAACCATTGAAACACTGGATACAACAACTGAGAATTATATATGTATGAGTTCCAAAAGGGAACACATTACAAAACTGCTGCACAACTATGGAAGGATTGTTAATTAATAATAAAAGCTTAAAAAAATAAAAAGTGCTACTTTAGGAAATGTTTTATTTATTTTAAAACAATTAGACAAAAAAAAAACATAATATAATAAACAATAAACATAAATAAAAACAGCAAGGAAAGTTTAACTTGAAATTAGAAAACCAAAACAAAATCCACAATAGAAATATCAAAAACAGAAGAAAAAAAAAACTGAATTCTTAATTCAAAGAGATAATGAAATTGATCAAACAGATTTTGACAACTTGGTGGATGAATGCTCTGCTACCTCCTTGAGCTCAGGGCCTAAATTTCTCTTTCCAGTTTTGGGAAATTCTGGAGTTTTTAAGTCAGCAACAGCCTGACTGTCATTCTCCTCCTGCACAGAAATACTGTCAGAATTGCCATCCTTATTGGGAGAGGGAGAATTGCAAAGTGCAACGTGGTTGGACTTTTTTTTCTTGTTGATAAGTTCCTTATCGTCTGAGAACCTGTCAACCAAGAAGACTTTCTCTAAACCATCAAGATGCTTCTCAGTTATAGTAACCTTGAACAAATATTCCTTCCCAATCAACTCTTCAACTGGCTGAGGAACTCTAAATTTAGAAAACTTTGTAACAGTTGCTTTATCAGATTTATCAATGTCCCCGAATTCCTAAAAATGGATATAAAGAATGGAATTGTTTACTAAAAATGACAAATCAAACAAATATAAAGAACGTAGAAAGAGTCTGTTTCGAAGTTCAGAAGCTCTAACCTCGAAGAAGATATCTCAAACCTCACTGACACTCTTTCCAATCATTAACTTTGCAGTTTCATTCCACAGCATGAAGGTAGCATTAGATGTGCCATCAACAACCCTCGTATGAACTTTGAAGTTTTCTTCAGCGATGACAAACTTGTTGCATATATTGCACCAAAACTGATCTTCTTTTTCTAGAACCTTCTTCTTGCATACAGTGCAACTAATGTAAGACCATCCTCCACCAGGTATGATGTCAGCAATTGAAGCAACAACCCAAACCTTGCCACTCTATTATTTTGTTTAATAAAATATAGAAATGAACATGTTAAAATTGGCATTGAGAATTTCAGACATTTTTCAAATACTAAAAATAATATTAAGAACTAATTATAACCAAGTAAAGATGAAAATTAAAGACATTTGGACGTACTACAGTTGCAGCCTTCAACTCTTGAACTGTGTAGAAAATGGTTCTTGCACTTTCTATATCACCTTTGACAGATATATATGATGAAGTTGATATCTGAGAGCCATCAAATGAACTGAAAACGGCAGTTGTAATTAACCTAAGGGGGAAATTATAACAAACTTAATCATTAATAAGAATAAAAACAAATAAAGAAAAATATCATGCACTTATTTAAGCTCAAAGCGAAGTAACATTACTTGCTCTTGAATTCTCTAATTTCGTCAGAATTCTGATCCAGAATTAATTTTGTGGCATCAAAGGTGTTAGGAACACCATTTCCATCTGTTCATTAGAGGAATCAGCTATCAGTATGCAGGCAAAAAAAAAAATATAATACATTCCCGGGCAAAATGAAAAAATGAAAATTCCACAAACCTGTGAATTGCTTAGCCCTGCAAAGTTGAATTATTATGACCTTGTGATCATGTTTTCCTCTTCCCAAATCCAAAAACGACTTTAGTTAATAGCAGTAAGGAGCCCAAAGTAAACAATGGACTCTAACTTTGCTGTTCAAAATAATAAGAGAAAGAGTTCTAGTTAAAGGTATATTCTTAATCTCAAAGAGTTTTAAAATGATGTTCAAAATTTTAGAGTAAGCAGAGAAATAAAATTTGATTCTGAAAAAGTGAGGTTTAATTTTCAAAGCATAATCATCATACTTTAAATCCTCAATAAAAACAGTTGCACTCTTGCTGCCTTTCACAGTTCCATCATCCTTCTGTTGGAGTTGTGTACTTAATGTCTAGATTTGAGTAACTGAAAACTCCCGATCATAGCATTTAATCTATTAAATTAACAAATAATTGTTTTGCGTTTAATTATTATTAATTAAATATATGCAAATTATAGTCCTGGATTTTATACGTTTTAGTTAGTATGGTGCAAGCATGGGCGCACAGAAGATCATACTATCGGTTACTCGTATTTAATC
>JACOMQ010004960.1:0-17518 GCA_014843705.1 Euphrasia arctica
AAACATTGACGGCAACATCTTCAAATCATTCTGAAATTATTGCAATTCACGAAGCAAGTCGAGAGTGCGTATGGCTAAGGAATATGACTCACTACATCCAATCATCATGTGACCTTGGCTCTACAAAAGATGGTCCAACAATACTATACGAAGACAATGCCGCTTGCATAACACAACTCAAAGGAGGCTACATCAAAAGAGACAGAACAAAGCACATCTCTCCAAAGTTCTTTTACACACACGAGCTTCAGAAGAATGGCGAAATTGAAGTTCAAAAAGTACGATCAATTGACAACTTAGCCGACCTATTCACGAAGTCATTACCAACTGCCACTTTCAAGAAACTAGTCAATGGAATTGGTATGCGTCGACTCAAGGATGTTCAGTAATCTAAATCAGGGGGAGCAAGCTGTACTCTTTTTCCTTCGTTCAGGTTTTGTCTCACTGGATTTTCCTGACAAGGTTTTAACGAGGCAGCAATCCTATAAATAGTCATTCAAGGGGGAGTGTTACTTGTTGGCTAAGTCAGAAACCCTAGATTGTATCATATATAAAGAGGTCTCCCCTCATTAATAAATGCATTCAATTCTCTCTCAATTATCTCAATTCTCTTCACTTTATAACATATATGAAATTGTACTACTTTCGCCTCACTGGAAATATTTCACTTTTTACACAAAGATAAAAGGAAAATTTTAAACATTTTCAACGAGATTTCATAATTTTTTTCAAATAAATATCAACAAGTCGTTATTAAACATTCATGTTTAATAGTAACATATTTAGAGAGCCACTCTCCCTCTGCCTAAAGCTTTTTTTTAAGAGCTGAAAGCACAATTTGTTAGTGATGGTTAACTTTGAACGGTGAACGAAATTCTTGTTCAATAGAGTTGTTAAAGTAAAATGGGACAAAAACATTTTTAGAGATGTTGAACTTTTAAAATTCAGAGATAATATATTTGGGACTTCATTCACAATATAAATTTTCTTTATTAATATTGTGAAAAAGGTTAATCTGACAAATAAAAAGAATAGGAGAGACGAAAGGAAAGTGTCTTAAAACTTTGCAATGTATTTTACTGAACAATTGATGCTAAAATTAAGAACATAGAGAAAAGGCAGACTTATAAGTGATCTCCAACCTGCAATTTTTTGGATTTACAACAGTATATATAGTGCATGTTCTCTCTGAAAGGTGATAATGCATCTACATTTCGTAATAGCATGACTAAAATGGAAAGAAAAATAACCCGAAAAATAGGTTGCAGAGGAGGTCATTACTCCCTCAAGCATGTCTAGCAGAGTCATGCAACTGTGCCGGTTTCAAGTTATGCTCGTCCTGAAAATTGTTGAAGATAAGAGAGTTATTATACTTATATGAAGTTGATAATTTCACAAGGCAATGATCTATACTTCAACTGACCTGGATGACGTAATTGAAAGTTGATTGTCTAAAATCCAGATGTCCCTACATAAGTAGAGCGAAATAGAGCAAAATTACTATCTATGTTCCACATGAGAGGCAAAGGTATAAAAACTGCTTCCAAGCTTCCAGCAATCTTTTCTGTTACGATTAATACTGCAACTTTCGATCTTTTAACGAAAAATGGTATCAACTACTTCAAAAAAGATCAGATACTCCTTCTGTCACACTAGTGTTTGCACAATATTAGAGCTTAATTATTAAGAAAAATAAAAAAAATTATTTGTAAATTAATAATATAATAATAATGAGTATTGGTGTGTAAGTAATAAATGAATTAGTTAAAAATGTAATGGTATAAAAAGGTAAAGTTAAGAAAATGCCATCGATTTTAAGCTGTGCAATGTAAGATGGACCAAAAAAAAATGAGCAAACAATTAAAGGACGGAGGGAGCACTATTTTATGAAAACATTGAAATTACAGAATTTAATTGGAAATACTCATGAATTTGGCAGGAATTGTGTTTTTGGTAATTAACTCCTTGTGATTTCAAAAGATACTCGAGTCTTTCTGTGATTAAACCTCAAGGGTATATCCCTTGTATTTAACCCTACAATAATTCTGAAGTAACAGATAACAGTACCGGTGCAGGCATGCTTTGTTGAGGGCCATAAAAAACATCATGGCTAGAAGAAAGGGAGTTCATCTGTCCCTAAAAATCCAATCCAAACACATTACATATATAAATTCATCAATTTACTTCTCTTGTAAATAGGTACGATGATGACAGTGAAGTTTAATTATGACCTACCAGCCTTGGCATAGTCCGGTAAGCATCATGTGATGGCTCCATCAGATTCAGCTGGATCAATTGTCAGAGATGAATCGTGCTTTTAGGCAACATTGTACTTATTAATATATTTATATTCAACAATATAATTAATCGCATAGTCTTCAATATCATATGCGGTACAGAAATCACAAAACATACCAGTCCATGCACATGTTGGGACCCAAAGTATCCATTAAATGCAATCGCCTCTGAGCTTAGATGTTCCTAGGAGAGGGGAGTGGAAGTTCAATTGTGTGCAATAGCATAGTCAAGATGAGAAAGTAGGGTGAGCCAGAAAATGTTTTTTTTTCAAGCCACACCAGTCTGTTAACACTATTTGGATGGAGATAGGACTGTAACTCATATAAGTCCACAAATTTTTAAACGTTGTTTGGACAAAGATGGGCTGCGGTTATTTTTTATTTTGAAAAGCAACAACATACAAGTCCACTATATATTTTGTAATGGAGATGGAGTGGATTAATCCCACCTCATTTCTTCAGTACATGGGTAAAACATTTTCAAAGCCGAACTCACTATAATTCAATAAAATTATTATGAAAGTCATGGTATTGCTTACCATTTGTTGTGAATTGTCTTGACTCTCAACAATAGATGTTTCTGGCTCTGGCTGTAAATTATAAAGAAGCAATTTCAAATAAATGAGACGAATCAGGATACAAGATTACCCCACCCACCCACCCACCCCAAAAAAAAGGGAAATAGCACACATACAACCTTTCTTTTCTTGCTTGCATTCTTCTTCTTACTTGTTTTAGTAGCGTGGATCAACGGGTTCTCTTCTTCAACACCACGAATTCCAACAGAGTTACTATTACATTCTACAGCAACTCTGTTGGTATTAATATCCATACATCTCTTTAGACCTTCAACCAAAGCACGACAAGCAACATTATATTTCTCTTCGCACAGCGAACCTTCTTCCCCTAACTCGATTGCACGTCTGCAAATATCATTGTACCTTTGAACCCTAGTCTGGACCCTTTCGGTTCCATCCACAACTGATTGCCTAGTTTTGGCATCTTTCGTCCACCTCTTAAGAATGTAACAAGACGGGATACTAGAGAGACCACATATTTGAAGGACAATCATTGAATGCCTGCAGAGAAAGCCTTTGTATTCGAACATTAGACATGAACAAGAAACCTCTGTCTTTGACGCATTCCATGTCACCATGAAATTCTCAGATTTCTCACAGTCGTCAACTCTAAAAATTGTGTTGCCTCCATTTTCCTTTTCTTTCTTCGGGTGGCATCCGACCACCCCAAGAACCTCTACTTGGAATTTTTTAAATATTGTATGTGTATAAATCGTCGACATTTGTTTTTCCCAAGGAGAAGGCGACTTAAGAGCCGGCTGCTTGTGCCACGTGTCGAAGTCGGCCATATCTTCCTCTTCGTACCTATTCTGGATTATAACCCCATATTGTCTCACAAATTCTTTCAAATTGATTTTCTTGTGAATATATTTGTCGAAGAATGAGTTCACACTTTCTAATCGCTGAGGTGTCGATAGTCCAGCCAAAAATGTGTCCTTCATAAATGTCGGTACCCACTTTTTACGGTCCGCATAAATCGCGTGGACCCATTCGTTATCCTGAAGTTCGAATCTGCTGACCATCTTCCACCACCTCAAGTCAAACTCTTCGTCAGTCAAAGACTTATATATGCACTTGTTGAATTTTTTCAAAAAGTTTTCGTGTTGATTAATGATAAGGGCAAGATTTTCGGGTACTCTTTCCAACACATGCCACAGGGCAAAGCAATGCCTCGAATACGGGAAAACTTCTTCAATAACGGGTCTCAAATGTTTATCTTGATCAGTTATTATAGCTTTTGGAGATTGCCCGCCCATTGCCCTTAACCACGTCTTCATCAACCAATCGAAAGTCGATTTACTTTCATCGGCCAATAACGAACATCCTAACAATAAAGGCTGGCAATGATGGTTCACGCCAAGGAACAAAGCAATCGGAATCTTCTCATTGCTTTTAACGTAACTACTATCAAATAAAACAACATCATTAAAGCTCATATAATCTTTCCGGCTTTTGGCATCAACCCAAAACACATTCCTCACACGTTGATCTTCATTCAAGTCGATTGCATAAAAGAAATCAGGGTTTTCTCTCTGGACTTGCACAAAATACTCGAGCATAACTTGAGCATCACCCTCCTCCAATGCCAGAAAACGGCCCCGGTCAAACCGGTGGTCAAACTCATTCTTCCCGAGGCATGAATCCTGACTCCCGCTGAATTTTCTAGACATCTCGACATACATCTTCCTAGTCCTCTCGCTAACCGCATGCACAATATCCACATTGTTCTTTTCGGCTACTTTCCCATTCCTATGTACACGAAAGTGATAGGCCAGTGCGGGCAAGAGCTCGTGATTATGCTCCTTTATAAACTCATGTATATACCATTTCCCATCCCGTTTTCTTTTAACATGCATGCTGGCTTTGCAGTCTGTCTTTTTCACACTCGGCCTCCGGCTGACGCCGCTTTCAGATTCTGGAGTGACCCCATATCTTGAGCACGCGAACTTGGCGTCTATGAATTCTTTTGTTTTTTTCGAGCGGCGGCTGTTTTTGATGGAGGTGGTGAAGCCCATGGACTTTGCATAGTCTTGGTAGAAGGAGTAGGCCGCCTCGTGGGATTCGAACTCGGTGCCATCGTGAGGTTCGAGGTTATCGGATTCTGTTCCCCCGACGATGTCTGTTTTGGGAGAAGGGGTGACGATATCGGCCATACTCAAGGACAAACATTCTTCGACATTATCCTCAGTATCCACCATATCATCTACTACAGTGTTTTCGAGAAGTGGTTCTTTTAAAGGTTAAGCTACGGGTACAAGAAACTCAGATTTCTGCTGTATATATGCAACTGTGTAGTTAATACACAATTAAAACATGACGTCATAAAAGAAAAACAAAAGTAAATATCACAAAAATCACAGCACCGATTTCGCCTATTTAATCGATGGGTAAGAACTCATAAGGTTTCCATTTTCAGAGATACTTAAATCCGTGAAACTTTAAAATAAACAAAAGTCGAAAGAAGTGAGGGATTGTGTTGAATAAAGCAAAGCCTTACCAAATCGTGCGAACTGGGTTGATGAATTTCTGATTTCCGGCAGCGCCTTCGCCTGATTTCGCAGAATTTCTCCCGGAGGGTTTGTAGTGAGGAATTCGAAGAAAATAAATGGAACGAGAAATTGAGTGTTTATGACCAAAATTGAGATTGAATTTGACTCACTTTAAAATAATTAAATCTAGCTAAAGATGTAAAAAAAATTAGGAATATTATTGTTTGTCAAAAATCAAAATGGTCATTATTTATTTTTTATTCATTTTATCAATTGTCAATTTAGTTCATCAATTGTAATTACAGTATTTATATTTTTTTAAGAACAACATAAGTACTATAATTTGTAAGTGTAAATTGATAATAGTCTTGCTCTGAGCTCGCCTAATAATAAATATATTTAAAAATGGGATAAATATCAATAAATGTTACGAATGACCAGTGTTCTAAAAGACAGCCTAGGCGACACTCCGCCGTTTAGTTTTTCTTCTGGACGGGCTGTACTGGGCGAAAATTGAGTTAGGCGGCGCTGAGACAGTCTAGGCGGAGACGAAACCGCCTAGGCGAACGGTCCAAAACGGATTTGTATTTAAACGTGCTTAGAAATTTTATTTGGATTTCAATTGGGCTGGTATTTGGATTTCAATTGGACTGGCCAATTTTGGGCCTATATTGGTTAGATTAAAAAATATATTACTTCTAGATAAATTTACTGAACCGTAAAAAAAGTTAAAATTAAAAATCAAATCTCACCTAACTTCCCGTTGCTTGCCGCACCCAACCACTATCTTCGCTGAATCGGACCACCAACTTCGCCGAGCCGGACCACCACTGGAAATACCAACGAAATCCCAACGAACCTACTAGAAATACGGTTGCATTGAAAAGAAATAGTAACGATATTGGATGGGAGTTTGGAATGCTATGCAATGCCACAAATCAAGACAAATGGAGATGTTTAAAGTGCGGGAAAGAATATAGTGGAGGGGTGTACCGAATCAAGCAACACATTGCGGGAATAAAAGGCAATATTGCACCTTGTTCATTAGCATCTATTGAAGATAAGAGACGATGTAAAGAGGCACTTGAAGGAGCAAAAAAAAAAAAGAAAGCTAAAAAGAGAGACGACGACGATGAAATAAGGAAAGAAGTTGAAATTGAGGAGTTTATTGAAATTGAAAGTATGGAAGATGGGGAATTAGGAAGAAGAGGAATAAAAAAGCCTCGCAATCTTGGTCCAATGGATAGACACATGTCTCAAATCAATCCCGAAGAACCACTTCAAAGTCGACAAACTAGATAACAAAACATAAGCGACGACTCTTCAAAGAAAGAACGCATCAAGTGCATCAATATTTGGATCGGTGGGTGTATGAGTCCGGTATTCCCTTCAATGCATTGGACAACAATAGTTTCAAGAGGTTTGTTGAGGTGGTTGGACAATTTGGCCCGAGTTATCAATCCCCTAGTCAATACCAACTTGGAGGGCCACTTTTGAAAGAAGAAGTAGAGAGAACAAAATCAACTCTCAAGACTCAAGAACTTGGAGGGCCACTTTTGAAAGAAGAATTTGAATATCTTCATACTTAACTAGTTAAGCATTAATTAGGAGTTTGAATTTTCTTAATTATAATTAGTTCTCTTATATAGTTATATGGTGGTCTAACTATGACAAAGATACACCGAACCTCCAAAAGATGGCAATGCGAATCCTTTCTTTGACAACAAGCTCGATCATCCGGTTGTGAAAGGAATTTGAGTGTTTTCGAAGGGGTATTCTCTTCAACTTATTTCTTTCAAAATAGTATTTTTATTACATTTGTTTCTAAAGTATATTTTCTTGATTTTCTTTAAGTAGATACATACAAAGAAGAGAAATAGACTAGATACTGACCGGATGAACAAGCTTGTGTATGTGCAATTCAATGCAAGATTGCCTAACAAGAAGAAGAGAAGAAGTGACAAACTTCATGTGCTTCTAGCAAGCACCGCTCATAATGCTCAAGCTTGGATAGTTGATGGAGTAGAAGATGAGGAGGTCATCCCCGATTCGGGCCTTACATGGGGGATTGTGAGCGATGCATCGGGAGCTAATGAAGAATTGCAACCAAGAAGTATCGCTCGCAATATGGATGAAGTTAGAGAGCCCGACGAAGATGATTTTGTATCCGATGGAACGGAGGATGGCGATGATGACTTTGACCTTGAATCGGATCAAGAGCGTGAGATTGAAATTAGACATGAACAAGACTTTGAGAATGACGAATTGAGAATTGAATGATTCATTTATGAAGATCAAGAACTTGTTATTTTAACATATTTTCTAGACTTATTAGTTAAGTTATTTTAACAAAATTAGACTTTTTATGTAATATTAGACTTTTTATGTAATATATTTAGTAATATTAATTAAATTTATATATAAAAAACCAAATCCGCCTAGATCCGTCTTGGCCCCACCTAGCCGTCTAGGCGCTAGGCCCCAGGTCACCGACCTGCTAGCGTCTAGCGTCTTTTAGAACACTGCGAATGACTAGTTTACTCGTTCAGTGAACAATACAGATTTCCTACTTTGTATCTTATATAAAAGGGTCTTCCTGAAACAACAATCTTATTCTTCTCTCATATTCTCTTTTTATACTCTATTATTCTCTCAATTCCTTTGAGTTTATAACACGTTATCAGCAAATATTCA
This sequence comes from Euphrasia arctica, assembly GCA_014843705.1. Classification (NCBI taxonomy): domain Eukaryota; kingdom Viridiplantae; phylum Streptophyta; class Magnoliopsida; order Lamiales; family Orobanchaceae; genus Euphrasia; species Euphrasia arctica. The sequence continues at coordinate 8,059 of JACOMQ010004960.1, forward strand.
TCGAAGTTCTACTCATCCAAGATTCGGGCAAGAATTTTTATTTTTATATATAAATAGTTATACATATATCTACTTCTTCTCCCCTTTTTCACAAATTGCTCATGTTGAAGCAATTTAATTTCAAATGTTCCGGAAGAACATGATATAAAATTCCAGAAGAAATATCAAAATTAAATGTTCTCGAAGAACATCGAGATATGATATTCCTGCAGAAATATCACTATCAAATTGATTATGATTATATACTAATAATCTCGAATAATATCTTTGAAAATTCATCGTGAATGATTCAATAACTTTTTGGAAAGATTTAAAAGAAAGATATCACCCTAAGTTGGTCGTACTACCAAAAATTCGATTACAAGATTTTAAATCTGTCGAGGCATTCTGAATAAATCGATTGTGGAAAAATCATGAATTCCGACTCACAAGTTTGAGTCACATTATAATTTGATATTTCTAAAGTAATATCAAATCAATTATTCTTAATATATCAATTAAAATAAATATTTCTGAAGAACATATACTCCGATTTCAAATATTATATTGATCGTTTTGGAAGAAAATTATAATTTGATATTATTCGATAAATATCAAATTAAATTGCTCTCGAAGTAGCAATAAGTTTGGAAATATTAAATTAAAATTGCTCCCGTAGTAGCAATAAGTTTTAAATGTTCCTGAAGAACATAAACGATTAAACCGCAGAAATATCAAATCAAATTGTTTATGGTGTAGCAATTAAACTTTAAATATTTTAAATCGATATTGATATTCATAAGAAATAATACAAAATATTCTTGAAATAATATTTTTATTGATTGCTCCCGAAGAAGCGATGTTTAAACATTAAATGTTTTTGAATAAAATTACATTATGATACTCATAGTGAAACGCTAAATTGGATTTTTCTCAATGATTACATATGAATTATCCTTGAAGGATTTCTTTTGGAAAATCGAGAACAAATGTACTATGTGTGTACTCATGGAATATCGAAAAATTCGATTTCAATTAAATGTAATTTCTCAAAAATTATATATTGAGATTTATTTTGATCCCTGAATGATCATTGGTAAAGATATTGTTATGCAACTGATGACATATTAAGAGCGATGTTTTAAAAAATGGTCGAGGCGTACGCCTCGAGGCGCGCCTCGTACCACCTCGAAAGTTTCGTGAGATGAGGTGTACGAGCCGATAGTATTTTAATTTTTATGCGCCTTTTCACGAGAGCCGTACGCATCGAGGCGTTACCGAGTCGAGGCGACGAGGCGGCCGCCTCGTTTTGTTTTCCAAATAAATGCTGATTTTTTTATTATTAACTTTTTAGCCCTCAATCATTTACCTCTCGTCTTCATTGTTTTCCAAATGAATGCTGATTTATTATTTTTTTTTCTTTTTATTAACTTTTTAGCCCTCAATCATTTACCTCTCGTCTTCATTGTTTAACCCTACAATTATTACCTTTCTATATTCTTCTCCTCTTCTCTAAGCGGCGAGAAAATCAGAATCTATTCTATTCTCAAAATTTTCTCATCTTCTCCAAGAGGTACGCTTCGCTTCACTTCTCTTCTCTTCTTCTTTTTCCTTATTCCAGTAAATATTTTCTTTCTTTTCTTCTTCTTTTCCCTTTCTTGTGCACTTAGTTTTATATTTTTATTTTAAATTTTTATAAAACCCATTTTTTAATAAAGTTCTCCAACACTATTTTTTTTATGAAATTATTGTGTTTGATTTTGTTTTTCACATATAATGGATGGACTTTAACATACTGTACACTATATTTTTTTTATATAGGAAAACTAGTGAAAAAAATGGTCAGGGGATCAACTGGAAATAGAAGTAGAACTGACCCGGCTTGGAAGTATTGCACGGAAGTTCCGTTGCCCCAAGGCAAGGTTGGATACAAGTATGTGAAATGCAACTTTTGTGGTAAGCAAATTACTGGAGGAGTTTCAAGATTGAAAATGCACCTTGCTTGCACACACACAAAGATTCTAAACCGTGTGATCAAGTACCGTTAGATGTGAAAAATGAAATGTTGGAATATTTAAAAATTGGTCAACTAGCGAAGATAGCAAAGGAAAAAAAACTTGATGAACAAGTTATTAGCGGATCATATTTTAATCATCATTCAAGTGCGGGGAGTATTGGTACGAGAGGGGTTAGAAGACCTATGGATCATTTTGTAACTAATCTTGATGGAGATGATATGGAAGACGAGGGAAATTCAATTAAAAAACTTCCAACAAATCCAAAAGAAGCTCGAAATCTGTGTGCATTAGATGTTGGAAGGTTTTTTTATTGAAAATGGCATCCCCTTCAATGTTGCTAGCAGTCCATCATTTCTGAATATGTGTAGATCGCTTGGAGGATATGGTCATGGCTTCAAACCTCCTACACCTCATGAACTTAGCTCATGGATCACAGATAAAGAGGTGGAGACTACTAATGTCATTGTAGAAGATGTGAAGAAGACATTGACACAAACCGGAGTTTCTATTTTATCCGACGGTTGGAAAGATATTCGAGGAAGAAGTTTGATAAATTTTCTTGTAAATAATCCTCATGGGACCGTGTTCTTGAGATCCGTAGATGCCTCCGATGCAATTAAAGATGCAAATTTATTATTTAACCGTCTTGATGGAGTTGTTGAGGAGGTGGGAGAAGCTATTGTAATCCAAGTGGTGACGGACAACGCATCTAATTACAAGTCGGCGGGTAAAAAGTTAATGGAGAAGCGACCTCATTTGTGGTGGACACTATGCGTTGCTCATTGCCTCGACTTGATGTTGGAGAAAATTGGTGATTTGCCTCAACACAAAAATGCATTGCTAAAACCAAAAAAGGTATCACTTTTAAATTTTCATGACTTACTTTTTGTTAAAAAAAATCCAGAAATAGACACTGCTAGTATGTTATCAGTTGCTTTTGTTAATATATATATTAAATTGCAGGCGAGTAACTTTATTTATAACCATGGGTGGGTTTTGGCACTAATGAGGAAACATACGGGGAAAGAGCTTCTTCGTCCGGCCGCCACTAGATTCGCCACCTCTTTCTTGACATTGCAAAGTATGCAAAACTTGAGACAACCATTGGAGGCTATGTTTGCTTCGCTTGAATGGTCTAAGTGCACTTGGGAAAAAAAGTTCGAGGGAAAGAATGTGAAGAAAATTATTTTTGATGGTGGTTTTTGGTCAAGTTTGACACACGCAATCAAAACTACAAAACCGATCGTAGAAGTGTTGAGGATGACAGATTCTGAGAAAACCCCCACAATGGGCTTCTTGTACGGTGCAATGGAGTATCATTGATGCAAAATGGGAGTTTCAAATGCATCGCCATTTGCATGCCGCTGCATACTTTCTAAATCAACATTTTCAATATGATGAAGGCTTATCTACTAATGTTGAGGTGAAGGTGGGTTTATATGCGTGTTTGGAGAAATTAATTCCGAATGATAATGATAGAGAAAAAAACCGATCTACAACTTGACCTTTTTCGAAAAAGGGAAGGTTTATTTGGGAGTTCGTTAGCAAAATCGTCTTGCAAGAAGCGAAGCCCTGGTAAGCAAACATGTACTTAATTTGTTTTTGTTACTTTTGAACTAACATTGATTTGTTTTAATGAAGCCGATTGGTGGATTCGATTTGGAGATGAAACTCCGGAGCTTACAAGTTTTGCTGTGAAAATTTTAAGTCTTACTTGTTCTTCTTCCGCGTGTGAACGTAATTGGAGTACTTTCAATCAGGTAATTTACTATTAATTAATAGCTAATATTTTGTTACTTCACTTACTTGTATAATTTAAAATATCGTATAATTTATATTATATTCATACAAAGAAAAGAAATCGATTAAGCGCGGCAAAGCTGAACACATTGGTCTACATCGCATATAACAAAAAGTTGAAAAATAGACATTTGAAGAGAAAAGCACTCAATGAAGAAGAAGAATCCTTTGTTATTGATCAAGTAGAATCGGACTCTGAGTGGGTTAACGAGGATGATGATATTGGTGGGGATGGATTTGCTCAAGGTGGTGAAAATTTACGAAAAAGAAAGATGGGTGAATCACAAGATAATAGGAATAAAGGTTATTTTGTGACTAACTTATTATAACTTATTAACTTGTGATTCTTCTTTTTAATTTTTTTGGTTTTATATTTACAGGAAAGGGATTGGAATTATTGGATGAGGAAAGTGAGTGGGAAAATGTTTCTACAGGAGATGAAGATGATGATACAAATATGAGATACATAGACGGTTGTTTCGATTTTGATGATTCGGGTGCCAATGAAACATTTGATCCTAAATCCTAATTATGTACCGTCGAATATGACTAATTTTATGTTTTAATGAGTTTTGGAACAAGTGAACTTTGTTTTAAGAATTACTTGATTTATTAGTAATTAATTTAAACATTATTGGTTTTTTTTTGTTTTTTTCTTGAGGCGTGCGCCTCGTTCCGTCTCGAGGCGTACGCCTCACGCCTCAAGAGAAAAACGCCTCAAATACGATTCTCGTAATTTAAAACATTGATTAAGAGTGGGCTCTAGAAGAACTTTACTAATTATCCCCAATGATGCATATCATGATTAGTATTAAGTGCGTGGAAATGAATCAAGCATTTCCCATCTGTGAATTAATTTTACCTATGCAACTTAAATTCATATCACTACTAAAGTGTATTTTTATGAACGAGCATAATAGAAAATAAAGTATATTAAATATCTCGAGCCCGTGATCCAGAAGATCGATTTATAGCAATTACGCTAATTTGCATATTTAAGGAAGATCATTTCTCGGCATTAGAGGGAGATAAGAATATAAAAGATATAAATGTCGAGAAATTTATGGAATGAAAACGATCTTTAATTCTAGATCTACGCACCTATCAATTGAACCCGGAGTCCATTAAAAAAAGTGACTTGCAATATTCAGCAAGTAATCTGCCAAATTAATGAAGATGTGACAAAATCACATATATTTGTGATAAATGAACTATAAGAGTTCAAATACCAAAGAGATCAACTCAAATGTTGATTCTAATATACGACAGAAGCGTAGTAGATCGATCTCAAGATATAAAATATATACATGGAAAAACAAGGAAATTAAGTCACTCTCGAAATCTCCTGAAGAGAGTTAGATGTAAATCCCATTAAAAAATATGTGCACATGATAATAGAAAATCGTGGGGTTGCGGAACAACCAAATTAAATATTTTGGGAAATGATGAAATATTTGCTTGATAGAATGAATTGTCATCAACATGGAAAAAGTCTTCAACGACATATTTGCCTCAAGAGTTGCTCTAGAAAATTTGGATCCAAAACTTAAATCAATAATAGTGTGTCAGCATCACTCAAAGAAATAGAAACGAGCAATTGAGGTTGAGCATGACTCGCTGAATCAAGATATATTTCGACTCTATAATACACACCTCAAAATTTTATCCCAGAAGGATATACGTGGGTGTTCATACGAAAAATGAATAATGATGTGGTGAGATATAAAAGCGAAGTTAGTTGCTCAAGAGTTTTTCGCAGAAACTCGATGTTAATTAAATATTTTTAAGGATGACATTAAGTTCCGCTATTAAATATTTCTGGCAGCAACAACGATAAATATATGAATCGAATGTATGATTTGTCTATGTAAAAGTCATTAGAAAGAGACATACATGAAAATCCTGGATGGATTTTAAAATTCCTTAAATAAAAAGAAATGAAAATCAGAATATGTACAATATCATATTACATATGTCATTATGAACAAAAAATGATATGGAAGACAAGGTCCCGAAGACCAGTGGTTGGTCCCGAAGACCAGCGATTGCACTCATTTTCCCTCTACTAAGTTTTTCACACAGGGTTTTCTTAGTTAAAGTTTTTTAACGAGACAATCACCACAATATAAATGTGAATTTTATGTACTCTTTTCCTCGAGTATTTGTTTTCGAAATAAACTGAGATATTGAACCTGAAGTTCAAATGATTGTGAATTGAAGTTCAAACTATTGTTCATTTGTAAATAAATGTATATTGAACATTAGACGCATCTAAAATACTCCAGAAGAGTTACCGACCGGTAATAGCAATTGCGAATGCATTCTAGTCAATATAGATGTCTGGTAAAGGCATGTCCCAGAAGAACGAAAAATATACAATAATATAAATGAATGTGAAACTCGACAATTTGAAGGCGGGGTCCTGAAGACCAAAATTTATATTTGAATAACTAAGTTTTTCCTATATGGTTTTATTAGTTACAAGTTTTAATGAGACTGGTTGATCACCAATAATTTTTGAAAAGTAAAAGATCGTCGGTGATTATAATCAGGGGGCAAGCTGTACTATTTTTCCTTCGCTCAGGTTTTGTCCCACTGGGTTTTCCTGCCAAGGTTTTAACGAGACAACAATCCTGTAAATAGTCATTCAATGGGGAGTGTTATGAATATTATCAATTAGTGATTGACTGGTTTAACCTTTTTGGTGAACAAGACAGAAACCATACTTTGTATCCTATATAAAAGGGTCTTCCCATATGAATGAAACAACAATCTTATTCTTCTCTCATATTGTTTCTCTTTATACTCTATTATTCTCTCTCAATTCCTTTTGAGTTTATAACAATAACTTAATTAAAGACTAGAGTTCATAAAATGCGATATAATGTTCACCGAACAATTCATAACTTATACTATTGATTCTGTGAACAAAAATACTTTGAAATCCCAACCTCATACATAAATACTCCTGGCCCTAACTTAACAAGAAAAAAATAAACAATTTTTTTTTTCAAAAATAAATAATATAAATTAAAGTTTCAAATAAAACAAAGTAATATAATATACAATGTGCAAGCGCACTGTTTTATCTCTCAACTTTCAAATTAAATATATTCAACTTATATTCTTGTAAGTGAGAATGATAAAAAATACTACATAAAAAGATATAACAAAACTGTTTTTTTACACCTCCATTCACGAAAATTTCTATCATATGACACAGTGTAAATTGAGAATGGTACATATAGTTTTTAGTATAAAAATAGCTTAAAAAAATCACCGTCTCTTTGTCTTTTTTTTTCTCTTTCCCCCTCTTCTCTGTTCTTTATTCACACTTTTTTGTTTTTTTTTCTCTTTCTCCCATTTATCATTTTTAATTTCTAGAATACAAATTACAATACTTTAGTGTTTAATTTTATAGCATAAATTAAATTAATTTTTATTTGATTAAAAATTGTATTGTGATTATGCTTATTTAGATTTAGATTTTTATTTTTTCAAAATTTTCTGAACCATGTATATATAAATTAATATTTATATTGCTTGTGCAAATTGATAAAACTAATAAATCGAATTTACGAATGAATATTTCATTTATATGTCGCGAAGATTTTGACAATAAATAAGATTTATTCATAATCGATATACAAATTTATAAATGAATATTGCATTTTTATGTTGCGAATATTTTGACAATAGATAATGATGATTTATTTACAATCGATATACACATTTAATCAATCGAATTTATGAATGAATATTTCATTTATATGTCGTGAAGATTTTGACTATAGATAATGATGATTTATTATGGATATACAAATTTAATCAATCGAATTTACGAATAAATATTTCATTTATATGTCGCGGAGATTTAAACTGTATAAAATGATGATTTAGATATAAACATTTAGTCAATCTAATTATATTTCAGTTATATGTCGCAGAAAATTTGACTGAAAATCTTATAAATACGAGAATAATATATGATGAATATGCGATTACAATCCACAAAAAATCAAATAATCAACTATCTTACAAAATAATAATTCTTATCTCACAAAAATCTCAAAATTCTACTTTAAAAATAGGTATAATTATAGTAACTACCTGACCTTTAGACATTTTTTTACTATTCTACTCGACCTTTAAAATATCTTCGATCAGTATCTGAACTTTGAAAAATTTGTACAATGATACCTGACATGGCCGGAATCCGATTCCGATTTTGCAATATTTTTAGTATTTTAGTAATGTATAATTACATATATGTTCCTTGTCTTCTTCCCCTCTACCACCTCTATTTAAAACATAATATTTTCACCGGCCAATTTTCTTAAATCTGGAAAATTAATATAATTGAAAATGTAATTGTTTTTTTTATTTTTTTATTTTAGATCCAGCAAATTTATCGTATGTACATATTGTCTTAACAAATTTTAAAAAAATGCGAAAAAATAAATAAAGATAGATACTAGATCAAATATTATGCAGATCGATGATTTTTTTACGGCATATAGTACCGAAACTCAATCTCATCCTCATCCCGAATCCTTGACGGGGTTTTACCGCCGCCGACCTCCGTTCACCCCCACATCTATCAGATAAGCCAGTAAGATTTTTGGATCCTCCCACTTGTTCTCCATTCCACACGGCCGCGTTGACAGAGGAGTGAATCCCTTCTCGATCTCTCGTCCTGCAAATCGCGAAACAAGAAAAAAAAAACATATTTGGGTATATTTTCAGATCCAGCCAATGGCTTGAAGAATCGAAAAACGCAAATAAACATATTTTAATTTACAGATTTAAAATTTTTTGATTTTAAAATTTAAGATTTTCTGTTAAACTGTTGCGTTAAAATGAGTAATTGTTAAAAGGGAATATTACTTTTTGCAACCTGTACTTTACACGTTTTTGCACTTTCCAACCTCGCCGGAAAACAGTTACCGATTGCAACCTGACCTTTACACGATTTGCAAATTCCAACCCGCGTCCAGCCGGAAACGAATATTCCCCCGAATATTCCGATTGTGAGGGTTAATTGGTATATGGACATCGAATTTTATGAGTAATTACCTGAATACCCTCTCATTTTCTGAATTAAAAATTAAAACTGAAAATCCTATATTTTTCTATATATACCACACCCAAATCGAACCCTAAAACCTAAATTCTCGCCCAAATCGCGAAACCTAAATTCTCCCCCAAATAAAAACCCTAAATTTCCTCCCTTTCAAGAACCCTAAAATCGCCCTTCTTAGAAAACATCACTGCGAAATCAAGCAGAAACAATTCAGAAGCCCTAAACCCCACTGTGAAATCCGTGACTGTAATCATGGTCGAATTTTGTCGATGTGGAAGAGCACTTGCGAGGCGCACCTCCTGGACCAATTTGAATCCAGGAAGGAGATATGTTTGTTGCTCAGATTCTCAGGTGAGTTGTGTATTTTCGATTTTGCAATTTTCAATTTTGAATTTTGAAATTTGAATTTTGACACTGATTCGTTGGGCACCGACTTGTTCGGAGATTAAATATTATGATTATTAATCTAAAACTCTCGGGAGTAGTTGATATAAGAACAATATGTTGTTCGAATCACAATGTGTTGTGAGCCCACGGCTAGTTATACACCTGAACCATTGAGGGTCACATTCTCGTGTAA
>JACOMQ010004961.1:0-17515 GCA_014843705.1 Euphrasia arctica
TGGGCCCCGAATAAGTTACCAAGGATTTTCTCAACAAACGGGGTAGATAAGGAGGATTGGGGCATTTGAGAGTGAAGAGTGGGAAGCAGTGGCTTATCAGGAAACGGATGGTCGTTGATGATTCGCATGATTCTTTCGATTTTTCCGTCTGTATCCATCTCCACGGTAGAACTGAACCAGGCAATGTTCTGTTTCTGACCGAGACGTAAAAGTCGATCAAATGTACGGCTTCTGCTGGTGAAAATCATCGTTTTCACCACACCTTTGCTCAAATCTTTTTAATTCCACTGTCTCATGTGGTATTCAGGTTGGAGTCTTGGAGCTACAGAAAATGAAAGAAAAACAAAAAAACGAATCAGGGTTTTGGAATAGAACAGCCTAAATACACATGTAAATTTCATGAGCATTTTATCGAACACTTAACATGCAGATAAACTAATGGCTAAAATCTGTAATTTCGGCGGCTGTAAACCAACGATATGTAATTCATTCAACGGCAAAGAAAATCTAAAACCCTCCTTCGGAAATAACAGTGAATTCTCATTTTTAAGCTAACTTTGTTTAATGAAACTAAAACTCAGTGTTCTTACAATTTCGTTATAATCCGAGTTGCGGGCCGAGTCGGATTTAATTTCTGTATGGGTAATTATATTTAGATATAATGACTGAGTATTTTGTTTACGTATTAATTTATATTAATACGTATTTTGTTTACGTATTAATTTTTATTCTTGCACTTTTTTTTAATTTATCCTTTTAATTTATTTATTTTAAATAATATTATACTACCTCTATTCAAACACAATAGTCACATTTTATTTGTATTTTACAGCTAATTTATTAACGAATTTTTTACTCTTTTAATTTTGCAACACACATTCCTTTGTATATTAATCAACTTTTACTCTTTTAATTTTGCGCTAATATATTAATAAGTTTTAGAATTTTTTACTCTTTTAATTTTGCAACACACATTCTTTTGTATATTAATGAACTTTTACTTTTTTTAATTTTGCGCTAATATATTAATAAGTTTTACTCTTTTAATTTTGTTTTAGAATTTTTTACTTTTTTAATTTTGCAACACACATTCCTTTGTATATTAATGAACTTTTACTTTTTTAATTTTGCGCTAATATATTAATAAGTTTTACTCTTTTAATTTTACGGTATCCGGATCTTCTCCTCATAGTTTTTTTCCCTAATACTTTCTAATAAATTAATTTAAACTGTTGATTTTATAGACTACTTTCTAATAAATTAATTTAAACCGTTGATTTTATAGACGGTCAAAATTTTTCCTAACTATTAAAATAAAGGGAAAAATGACAATAAGGCCATTTTTCAACATTTTTTGACCAATAAGGCTTTCGAGAAATTACGCGTGTCAATTACGCCGCTTAAAATGTGTAAAGACCGCATTACCCCTCTTTCTCCAAATTCCAACTCTCCTCCCGCACGCACTCTCCATTCTCTCCTCGTCTCCGTTCTCTCGTTTGGAGTACAGACTTCAACACCTTCACAGACCAAACTCGACGGCAACGACGACGGAAATCTCGACTCCGTCAACATCACCGATCTCAAAGGCGGCAAGGTCGGATTCGGCTCCGCCGTCCCTGGCTCCCCCCTCGACTCCTCCTTCACCACCGCGGCCCACCGATCGAACGCGCGATCGTACGTCAGTCGCGTCTACCGATTTCGGCGACTCTCGCGAACTACACCTCGAAGGCGAGATCTCCCGATTCGATTTCTCCAATTTCGCCCAATTGAAAACGATCGAGCTCGGGAGATTCGAATTCTCGCCGGCTGCCGTAGCCTCACCGCCCTGATGCTCGCGAAGAACTTCTACAACGAAGCGTTCCCCGACGGAAATCTCGACTCCACCGGCTCGAGAAGGCCGCCTCGGGAATAGGCACGCTCAGCCTCATATGGGCTACTGTCGTGCTTCTCGGAGGGTTCGCCATAACCCTCGAAAAAACCGACTTCGGGTTCATCACCGTGATCCTCTTGATCGAAGGGACGCGGATCTTCAGCCGTAGCCACGAGCTGGAGTGGAAGCATCAGGCCACGTGGTCCATCGCCGCGCACTGAAGTCGAGCTCGAGATACGTCGTCAAGAAGGTCAAGTCCGCTATCTGAACGATGAGCACCAGCAGAGAGATATCAATAGCTTGGAATCAGGCACGTGATTAATCCCAGTAAAGATCCTATTCCTAATATAATTCGGTTTTCCTAATATAATTATTCCTATTTTTTTGGGAATTTTTATGGATTAGGAAAAGAATTATTTTTTCCTAAGATTAGTTCGGTTTTTCCTATTTTGATTATTCTTATTTTTTTTGGGAATTCTCATGGAATAGGAAAAGAATTAATTTGGAATTAATTTATTTTCTTCATTTAATTATTCCTTTATGGAATTCTTAATGGATTAGGAAAATAGTTAATATGGAAAGTTTATGAGTCCTAAATTAATTTTTCCTTATTTAATTATTCCTTTATGGATTTTTTAATGGATTAGGAAAGGAATTAATTTGGAAGGATTAGGAGTCCTAAGCAGGTGAATCACTCCATTGTATTCTGGGTAAGCAACTCTATCTATTTGTACTTTGTTGTAGTGGTGGTAATCAAATACTGTATATGCTATGTACTGTATAATTTATGTGTGTGTGTCAAAATTTATCAAATATTGATTTTAGTTAGTATATTTATGTTGCGATTACACGAACCGAACGGGGCCCAAGTTCTCATCCCGATTGCTTGTCGTCTAATCGAACTCTTCAGAGATTTACACGGTTTCTCAAAACTCTTGCAGGTACTTTCAAAAGATTTGTTAATAATGGTTTGCTTCCAAAAGAATTGTCAATAATGGTTTGCTTGCTACTAAATGTTATCTCATTATTTTTCTGTGGTTGTGCATTGAGCTTGCCACTCAGTGTTTAATTGATTCAGTCAGTGTGCATCCACCATACGCTTGGTTTCATTATGCGTTCATTCAGTGTTAAATTGCTTGATTCAGAGTGCACTGAACTGAACTAAGTGTACTTACACACTGTATCTACTTGTGTCACACTTCTCGGTCCCACACGGGCAGCGGGCCATCGAGCTCGTCGGGGGGAAGGAGAGCGCCATAGCTCAGGCTGCCCGCACAGTCCGAGGGGATTTCTTGTTCATGATGAAGCATACCAGGTATATCACCTCTATATCCTTTTTTTTTTTTTATCCCTTTGTTTTTAGATTTGAATCTGTAGCTCTATATCCTTTTTTTTTTCTTTATCCCTTTGTTTTTAAATTTGAATCTGTAGATAGTTCTGGACATGTAATATCAACAGGTTTAAGATGTTTATTGTTTCCACTTTCCACACTATTCATCTCACCTATTATGTGAGTCTGATTTTCTTTTAAATGGTTATAGGCATTGGTGAAAATTGGATTCTCTCTTGACTCTCCAGCTTTCTATACTGTCAGTGAGATTTCATAATGAAGTTTTTGTGGTCAATAACAAAGAAGAAAAAATCTGACATTCAAGATTTTCTCGACCCGACGATTCTCGATGCTGACTCGAAGCATGCTGTACACCTATTTATTCATTTTGCGCTGTGTACGATTTTATTGTTTGTTTGTTAATTACAGTCAAGGCATTAAATGAAATAAAGGCGTTGCTGGGATGGAGAGTGGTGTACGCGTGGGTCGGTGATGATCCTTGTGGAGATGGGGACTTGCTTCCGTGGTCTGGTGTCACATGTTTTGCATTGTGATTCTTTCTGCAAATGAATTTTAGACTTCCAAATGTAATGTACTGTGTGTTTTGAATTCAGAATCTTGCTGCAATTGGATTTAGTTACTAATGAAGTTTTTTGTGCTATTTCTAATTTGGAAAGAGATAGGAGCTTTTCTTTAATTAACACTGAATGTCATATTTTAACACTGAATGTCATAAAAATAAACTACGTTGAATGTCATAGTTTAACACTGAATGCCCTATTTTTACACTGAAGCATAATAACACTGAATGCCAGAGTTTCACACTGAATGTTATAAAATTACACTGAGTAACAACATACTGAATGTCATATTTTAACACTGAATCACATATTTTAACACTGAACACACTGAATGTCATATTTTAACAGTGAATGACATATTTTAACACTGAATCACATATTTTAACACTGAACACACTGAATGTCATATTTTAACAGTGAATGACATATTTTAACACTGAATGACATATTTTAACACTGAACACACTGAATGTCATATTTTAACACTGAATGACATATTTTAACACTGAATGACATATTTTAACACTGAACACACTGAATGTCATATTTTAACACTGAATGACATATTTTAACACTGAACATACTGAATGTCATATTTTAACACTGAATGACATATTTTAACACTGAACATACTGAATGTCATATTTTAACACTGAATGACATATTTTAACACTGAATGTCATATTTTAACACTGAACACACTGAATGTCATATTTTAACACTGAACACACTGAATGTCATATTATAACACTGAATGTCATAAAAACACACTGAATGTCATATTATAGGACTTAAACGCACTGAATATGACTTAAACACACTGAATATGACTAAAACACACTGAGTGCGACTGAAAGACACTGAATAACATTAAAAGACACTGAATAACACTAAATAACACTAAAGGACACTGAATAACATTAAAAGACACTGAATAACACTGAATACCATTAAAAGACACTGAATAACACTGAATGAAACTGAATGAATCCACCATTTTCAATAACAATGAATCCACCATTTTCAATAACCATCTCCACTGCATTCAAGTAATTACCTCCGCATTCAAATATGTAAAATGACTATATTAAAAAATCATCTTAACCCACGTGCCGCCTACAACTCATTGCAATGTCAACTTCCAATATTCTTTCACCCTAATTCCATAATATTGAAAGCAAGAAAATATTATTTTCATCATATCTTTATAAAATTAATTCCACAAATTCCACTTCATGGCCTCCTCTAACTTAGTTTTCCATTCTGAATCATGGAGGGAATAACATAACAGTACCAGTACCAGCATCTGCTATTTATTAGTCAAATCCCCCTTGATATACTCTTGCAAATAGCCTGTCATGACTCCCTCCTTCACCACCAACTCCCTCCTTCTTCTCACCCTACTAATACTATCATCATCCCAAATCTCCACCACCTCCGCACAAGATAACAAACCCGATACCAACATCATCACAAGAACCGCCAACACCTTCACCTTCGAAAACCCGACCCTCAGCCAAGCCTACATCGCCTTCAAATCCTGGAAACAACACGCAATCTTCTCGGACCCACTCAACTTCACCGCCAGCTGGACGGGCCCCGCCGTATGCTCCTACAACGGCATCTTCTGCGCCACACGAACTCCGAAGTGACCAAGAGATCCTCGATGGGCCCCAGCTCGATGCAGTCGCACCAGTTCCTTGTGTGTCCTCGCTCTTCTCGTCTACCCAGAGGTGCAGGTTCGCGTCGACGTACCAGACGTTCAGAGCGTTCGTCACGCGGAAAGTGAAGTTGTGGTTTACGCCGTCCAAAATCAGACCCAAAAAGGGGGTGATCTCGATGCCGTAGGTAGGGAGATCGAAGGATCCAATCGCGGTGATCGGCCCATGAAGGGCTGGGGTTGATCGATTCATCGGGTCTTTGAAATGGAACCACCGACATCTGCATACAAAAGAGCAAATCGACTGCATATAGTAAGTACATCCCCTTGGAGTTGATTTGCACAGGCTACATCATAGAAGCAAAATCGTGTTTTATTACTATATACGTAGTATTCAATTCGTTTACAGCCTGATTATCAGTGTTCGTTTATACCATCGTCTGCGACGTCTCGAATTAACTGATAGAAGTAATCAACAGAGTCTAATACTGCTACTCAGCACCATCAATTTCAATCAGGTGAATCTGAAGCTCAAATCTACGCATCACAAAATAATACTCAACTAATAATAAAGATTTAAATAATAAAAAATTGGAAGAAAAAAAATCAACTATCGCGGACCTGAGGTTTGGACGAGGATGAATCGCACAGAATCGACGACGGCAAGTACGCCCGCCGCCTTGAATCGAAGCCGAATCGAATGAAGCACAAAATCGACGGGGACGACGGAGGTGGAGCCTCTGCCGTGCGGGGAGAATCGAGCCGACGACGGAGAAGACGGCGGCGAAGGCGGAGTGCAGCGGGAGCCGTTGCATCACCATCGACGATCGTCGATGAAACCGAGGTCGCAACTCCCTGCTCGCCGTCGGACCGAATTTGTCCAGTGAATCGAACCCTCGACATACGTCTACGACATTCACCTGGATCGCGTCGCGGAGCTGGAGATCGAACCATTCGAACGGCTCCGAAAACCTCTGGAAATCAAAATTAGAGATTCAATTCGGTGGAAGGGTATTTTCGTCTTTGCAGATACATTTTTTTGGCCTAATTGGAATATTTTGGCCTAATTGACACGAAAATTGGAGATTGGCCTTATTGGTCAAAAAATGTTGAAAAATGGCCTTATTGCCATTTTTCCCTAAAATAAACATAATATTTTTCTTAAAAAATATATCTTCTTCAAACACCCCAGATGAATTATACGCAATTTAACTCTTCTAGATTTATTCACATTTAATTGTTAAAAAAGTTTCATTAATTAGTTTAAATTAAAAAAAACATGATTTATTTCTTGACTTTATTTCTTTCTCATATAGATATTCTTGAAATTGATAGATCGATTGGAGATTGATTTAGTGCCTTGCCGGTGAGGTGGGGAATCCGCTCCCGGGTCGTTGCATAAGTAGCGACCCGCATGATTGGTGTAACGATTGCCCGCTATCTTCGACATGGATCAGGTCGAATTGAATTCTCCTTAATTGAAGATGCGGAGTACATTAACTATAGATTCGTCATATTTTGTTACGTTCTACAGTTCTTCCCCACAGATTTTGGTGTGCAAGATTTTGGGACATACTTAAAATATTTTTGCTCTGAAACTTAGGGCCATGAGCTTTCCCTAATCAACAGACAGTTGGAAAAGATGGAAATAGAGGATGCGGCTTGGGCAATGCCGGAAGGCCACACGGCCTTACGAATAGAGCTGATAGAGCCCCCTCTGACCTGCTCGACAACGGGGACGGCGCTGCTTCCTTTCTTGAAGGGACATGATCTTGACCTCCTGGGCTTTGGAGCTAAATAATTTCTTTTAGATTATTGATATTCATCATACTTAGAGTGATTAGCCTACAATATTGAATCTTTTTTTCTTTGTATTTGTTTTAATATCTTATATAAACTTGTTTTTCTCACGTATGCGGTTTGAGTGTTTGAGAAATAGGTATTTTTTTAAGAAAGATATTATGTTTATTTTAATAGTTAGGAAAGATCTTGACCGTCTATAAAATTAACTGTTCAAATTAATTTATTAGAAAGTATTAGGAAAAAAAATATGAGGAGAGGATCCAGATCCAACCTTTTACTAACTAACTTTTTACTCTTTTAATTTTATGATAATTTATTAACTAAAATTTTACTCTTTTAATTTTGCGGAACCTTTTAAATCATTAGATTTTTTAATTTTGATCTAATTTATTAACATACTTTTTATTTTTTGGGAACCATTTAAATCATTATATTTTTTAAAAACTTTTTTACTCTTGTGATTTTGTACTAATTTTTTTGTTAATTTATTAAATAAATTTTTACTGAATTTTTGATCTCGGTGAAAGTATTATTACTATCCACTGCAATTGACCTTTTAGCTTTTTATCAATAGAAATCTAAAGACCCATCTCCCATGCTTCTATTTGAAGAATCAATTTTTGTTTTTTCGGACAAGTTTTAGCAATAGCTTTTTCTATTGGTTGTGCTAGTGATGTATTTTTATTTGCCTTTAATAGCTTCTTTTATTTGCTGGGAAGGTGATGCATTCTTATTTGTCTTTATTACATCGGATCTAGGTCGTTTGTTTTTTCAATTTTGGAGGTAATGAGCTAAGAGGAGCAATATTAAATTACGTAGTATCAATTTTTGTTACATATTCTATTTTTTTAACCGTTTTTATAGTATTTTTGATGTACTTTTTAAATACTTTTTACAATGTTTTTGATGTAACAATTTTGTTACGTATTCTACTTTCTTAATTTTATTTTAAATTTTTTATTTTTGCAATATTAACAATATTTTGGCCTATTAACAAACATTTTTACATAATTATATCTTTTAATTTTGCGCATTGTGAATGATGCATTTATTTGATTTTATTACAAGGTCGTTTTCTTTTCCATTTGGGAGGTAACGAGCTAAGAGGAGCAATATCGAATGACACTTCTTGGAGTTATCAATTTTTGTTACGTATTATACTTTTTAATACTTTTACAATATTTCTGATGTACTTTTTCAATACTTTAACGAAATTATTTTACTTAATTATATCATATACATTTTTAATTTTATATAAGTTTATTTTGGAGCTATTAACAAACGTTTTACATCATTATATTATATCTTTTAATTTTACGCTAATTATTAATTTAATTTTTGCTCTAAAATAAAATCAATCTTAATCTGGGTGTTCTCCTTTTCAATTCGAATTTTTGTTACATATTCTACTTTTGTTTAATACTTTAACGGTGTTTTTGAGGTACATTTTCAATACTTCAAACGAACTTTTTACATTATTATATCGAATACTTTTTTTAATTTTATTTTTAAGTTTAATTGGCACTATTAACAAACTTTTTACTCCCTCCGGCATTAATAAATGTCATACTTTGCTGGACACGGAGTTTAAGAAAATTGTTATTTTTGTATTTTTTAATTGAAAAGTAAAATGTAAAAATATATTTTAAAAGTGAAAAGTAAAGTAGTTGTGTGTAAAGTTTAAAAAGTAGGTGGGATAAAGTAGAATAAAATTGTATATTAAAATGAAAAAGTTAGAATAATTATTTCCTTTTTTGGGGTGTGTCGACTATTGTTGGACACCCTAAAAAGGAAAGTATGACAATTGTCTTTGAACCGAAAGAGTATATCGTTATATTATATTTTGATTTTGCTCAAATTGAAAAGGAGACGAACTTTTTACATTATTATATTGAATATTTTTTTAACAGTACATGATTGTTATTGTTATTTTCTCCCTCAATCCTTATACTTATAGACGCAAATTCTTTGTATTTAAAAAAAAATTATATTTCCAACTTCGATCCTAGACTTATAGACGCAATTTTTTTTTTGTATTTTACAAAAAAATATTATATTTCCTAGCTCCCATCCCAGACTTAAACGTAATTAATTTTTTTGTATTTCTCCTCATGGACAGAGAGTCGCTCCTCCCCTACCTAAGAAAACCTCTCCTCACATCGTACGCGCACCCGCAGGGGAACGACGAAATTACCGTCGTGATCCTCACCCCTTCGTCCCGTGAATATAATTCAAAGACATTTCACCGTAACATCGTCTGGTCCATAACCCCTCAAAAACATCTAGCTTGTTATAAGTCACTATAAATTCAAATATCCTCCCTTTCATGCAATGACAAAGAATGAAGAATCAGAAAAGTAAAAGTCATGTTACGATGGACGGCTCTTTTTCTTTTCCGCAACAATCGCATTCGCTTCGCCTTCGTTTCCCGATTTACTAAACTCGTCAAGTTTGGTTTAATCCCAGAATTAAACTTCCTCATGATATCGCGAAACTTGCACGCCTCGTCTGCTTTTCTGTAGCAAATTTCAAGTTTTTTTATTGCTCCAAACTAAAATTATTGTCTTTGCCTAGCACAATTTCAAATTTTTTTATTGCTCCAAACTAAAATTATTGTCTTTGCATTCTTCCATAACCTCTCCCAAATTCCAATCGGTTCAAAATAATATTAAGGTCTCGTGAGGAAGAAGAGAAGGGATAAAATTATAATCCGTATAGGAGAACGGGGAAGAAATTGATACGTATTTTTGTAAAGATTAGAGAAATCAAGATCGAAAATGAGAGATATATTTATTGTAAATAAAAGAATTATGGAATATTTGTTTTAATTACTTAGAAAAGATCTTGACGTTAATATTTTAAAAGGTCATGATTCATTTGTTAGGAGATATTAGTAAAAAAAAAAAATATGAGGAGAGGCCGGATCA
This sequence comes from Euphrasia arctica, assembly GCA_014843705.1. Lineage (NCBI taxonomy): Eukaryota > Viridiplantae > Streptophyta > Magnoliopsida > Lamiales > Orobanchaceae > Euphrasia > Euphrasia arctica. The sequence continues at coordinate 10,172 of JACOMQ010004961.1, forward strand.
CTTTATACGTACAAATATATGAGCAATTTTATAGATGAAAGGGAAGTATTAGCTAATTGTTATAAACTCAAAGCAATTGAGTGAGAATAATAAAGTAGAAAGAGAGACAATATAGGAGAAGAATAGAATTGTTATTTCATTCATACGGGGAGACTTCTTTATCTAGGATACAAAGTAGGGTTTATGTCTTGTTTACCAAGAAAGGGTAAACTAGTCATTCACTAATTACAATATTTATAACACTCCCCTTTGAATGACTATTTACAGGATTGCTGTCTCGTTAAAACCTTGCAAGGAAAACCCAGTGGGATAGTACCTCGACGAAGGAAAAAGAGTACAACTTGCTCCCCCTAATGTCGGGAAATGATCTTCGTTAAATATTTATATCGAGTGATGTACAATCATCTAGAAGATTATATTTTTCTTTTGAACTTCAGGTTTAATATCTTAGTTTATTTTTCGAAAACAAACTCATATCGAGTGATGTACATGCCTCGTTAAAATCCTCGGTATAAAACCTTGTAGAAAAAAATAGTCGAGGAAAAGAGTACATGACATTCAAATTTATATTGTGGTGATTGACTCGTTAAAAACCTTTAACTAAGAAAACCCCGTGGGAAAAACTTAGTAGAGGAAAAAAGAGTGCAATCACTGGTTTTCGGGACCTTGTCTCAATATCAATTTGTCCATAATGACATATGTAATATGATATTGTACATGTTCTGATTTTCATTTCATTTCATTTCAGGAATCTTAAAATTTATCCTGGATTTTCATGTATGTATCTTTCTAATGACTTCTACATAGTCAAATCATACATTCGATGCATATATTTATCGTTTGTTGCTGCCAGAAATATTAAGTAGCGGAACTTAATGTCATCCTTAAAAATATTTGATTAACATCGAGTTTCTGCGAAAAAAACTCTTGAGCAACTAATCTTGCTTTTATATCCCACCACATCATTATTCGTTTTTCGTACGAACACCCATGTATATCCTGCTGGGATAATATTTTTATCCAACGAGTAATGCTTAGCCTCAATTGCTTATTTATATTTTCTTTTAAGTGTTGCTCGCACACTATTATTGATTTAAGTTTTAGATCCAAAATTTCTAGAGCAACTCTTGAGGCAAATATGTCGTTGACGACTTTTTCCATGTTGATGACAATTCAATATATCAACCAAAATTTTCATCATTTCCTAAAATATTTAATTTAGTTGTTGCGCAATCCCACAATTAATTTTCTATTATCATGCGCACATATTTTTTTCAATATGATTTTCATCTAACTCTCTTCAGGAGATTTTAAGGGTGACTTCATTTCTTTGTTTTTCCGCGGATTTATTTTATATCTTGAGATCGATCTACTACGCTTCAGGCGTATATTAGAATAAACATTTGAGTTTATCTATTTGATATTTGAACTCTTATAGTTCATTTATCACAAATATATGTGATTTTGTCACACCTTCATTAATTTGTCAGATTACTTGCTGAATATTGCAAGTCACTTATTTTAATGAACTTCGGGTTCAATTGATTGGTGCGTGGATCTAGAATTAAAGATCATTTTCATTCCATGAAATATCTCGGCATTTATATCTTTTATATTCTTATCTCCCCTAATGCCGAGAAATGATCTTTCTTAAATATGCAAATCAGCGTAATTTCTATAAACCGATCTTTTGGATCGTGGGCTCGAGATATTATGTCCGTTCATAAAAATACACTTTAGTGGTGATATGAATATAAGTTGCATATTTCAAATTAATTCGCAGATGGGAAATGTTTGATTCATTTCCACGCACTTAATAATAATCATGATATGCATCATCTTCATTTTTAAGTACATTTTTAGTACTCGTGGGAATAATTAGTAAAGCTCTTTCGGAGCCCACTCTTAATATGTCATCATTTTCATAACAATATTTTTACCAAAGATCCTTCGGGGATATATTTACTTTACTAACTATTCTTCGGGGATCAAAATAAATCACAATATATAATTTTCTCAGAAGTTACATTTAATTGGAATCGATATCTCGATATCCCATAAGTACTCACATAATAAGATACATTTGTTCTCGATTTCCAAAAGATATCCTTCAGTGATAATTGTTTCAACGAGAACAATCGAATTTGACATTTCACTATGAGTATCATAACTTTATTAAAAAATAAAAATAATGTTTAAACTTTGCTTCTTCGGGAGCATGTAACTTTATTCAAAAAATATTTAATGTTTGAACTTTGTTTTTTCGGGAGCAATCAATAAAAATATTTTTCAAGAACATTTAAAATTTAATTTTTATATCATATCATAATGTTCTTCATGAACATTTCAAACTTATTGCTACTACGAGAGCAATTTAATTTGATACTTCCAAACTTATTGCTACTACGGAAACAATTTAATTTGATATTTATCGAATAATATCAAATCATGATTTTCTTCCAGAACGATCTATATAATATTTTTAATCGGAGTATATGTTCTTCAGGAACAATCATTTTAATTGATATTTAAGAATAATTGTTTTGAAATTACTTTAGAAATATCAAATTACAATGTTTTTTATGGAGATTCGAACTCATGTGGCTATTCCAATATTCAAGCAAATCGGGTTATTCAACCAGGTTTGGATTAACTTTTTCTCAAGTTTCACCCACTTTGGAATTCAAGAAGTACCTCAATTGATTCATGGGTCGAGTCTGCACATGATGATGGAGTTGTATACTTAATGTCTAGATTTAAGTGATATTAACTCCCGATCCATTGCCATTAATCTATTTAATTAAATAAACAATTATTTGGTTTAAATTTTGTTAATTAAATAAATGCAAATTATAGTCCTAGATTATATACGTTGTAGTTAGTATGGTGTGCGACGTCACACGGAAGATCATACTATCGGTTACTCGTATATTAATCGAACAGTCACTCATTACCTAGATGGACATGGACAGTCACTCGGTATAGTCGTTGTATAATAAGAGAAAATAATTTGTCTTAATTATTTTATTATACTTGTACACTTGATGTATTGAGTGGACTGCTTGAGATTTATCGATAAGGATTGTCTTCGATAATCGATTTAAATCTCAGTGTATTTTATTCTTAATCCCTAATATTATTGCGGGTGTGTGCATATAATATTAGTCACTTTGACTTTCCAAAGGAATTGACTAATTATATATATATATTCGGTTAATTACCGGAAAGATTGGGTCACGGTATTTTATGTATGGCATGCTGTGAATTCTTGACGGGAAAGTGTGTCCCGATAAGGGTTGATAATGTCGCCGAGATGGGTTCATAAGGAATTATTTTGTAAACCTCATGAGTGGATTTGTTTCGCATAATAATTAAAGTTGAATGGTACTAGTCTCGGATACAAGAGATGAATAAATTAATTAGCAATAAATATAATTTATTCATGGACATTTCTATCTTAAACACACGGAATAAATAATACTCCGGAAAATATTATTTGATATAATATGGTTTAATATTGGGAGTGCAATTATATTTAGGGATAATTACAATTTACTATGTGAGCTTTGAGCACTTTTCTATTTTCATATCTGACCTTTAAAATGTCGCTGACCAATACCTGAGCTTTGGGGAAATTACATTTAACTACCTGGGATGAGCGGTTTCCGGCGCACGCGCAATACACGCGCTTTTTGAAGGGTAATTTAGTAAAATCACATTTTCAGCAGAAGGAGCGGGATATTTACCTCCCTTTCAGTTCTTTTTTTTACTTACACAAAATCAAAATCATAAATTAACCAAAAACCCTAAATTCCCAATCTCAAATCCTAGCTCGAATTCAAGCAGTAATAATCTCATGATAAACCTAGTTCTTCCTTTCGATTTGAAACCCTAATTTTTCAGCCCGATTTCTCCTCTATATATTATCTATTTTTGCGCGATTTCAGCTCAATGACAAACATGCAGTGGGATTTGAGGAGGTCAAGTGAGGTGATTCCAGCAGGAAAGCGGGTGCCTGAGTACGATTGCAGGAGTGATTTCTTCACAATCATCCTTCATCACTCTGGAAATTTTTTGATAGAAGAAGGTAAGAAATCTTATGTGGATGGGAAGGTCGATTACATTCAGTGGCGGAGCCAGAAAAAAAAATCCAGGGGGGCTTTGCTAATATATATATATATATATATATATATATATATATATATATATAACAACCATTTTTTGCGCAAGACTTCCCAATTGCTTAGGGAAAAAAACTGAGGATCACATCGAACATTAGCAATGAAACTACTAAGATGTTGTGGAAGATACAAACAATCATTTGTTGAGAAATCTTCGGGATAGGTAATAGCAAGACACATGATTTCATCAACATTGAATCGGGAGAAAGAATTTCTTGAATCAAGGCATGTTATGCATTTAAACAAATCAGTGCTCCCTTCAGAAAAACGAGTATCCATCTCTTGAATTGTTAAGTTAACAACCTATTTTTAATCATAATAAAAAAAATTCTTAAGTATATTAATTAGTAAAAAAACATTAATAAAAATAAAGTTGAAATAATACCTCCATAAACAGCTCCACCCGATAATGATGTAAATTCTTGATCAATTGCGCTCCATGTCTTTTATGACCACGCTTTGGCATATTGTCATTCATATCTAGCAGAGAAATTTTGTGCAACTGACGCTACCGTCGTGGAGTAGCGCAAAATAATATTTATAAGCCTAAACTATTCACTAGCACAAGTACTAGTAGCAAGTATAAGGTCGATCCCACGAGGAGGCGATTGTTGCGATTTAAAGCACAAATCGCGCACGGCGCTCGCGAATATAAACACGAGATGACACAAAGAAAAGAGATATGCGAAAAAGAACGAACACAGAATTTACGTGGAAACCCAAAACACGGGAAAAAACCATGGGAAGGAAGAAACAATTCACTATATCGATGAGGCTTACAATAACTCGTCTTGTCTAGTCTAATTTTCGTCTACCGGAGAACCCCAATTTATAGGTGTAGCAAACCTATAAAATTGGAAACAATTAGAATTAGGAATAAATCCTTTTCCTAATATATGACTCCTAATTCCATAAGGAATATACTCTCCCTAAATCAAGTAATCCATAAATAGAGCTCTCGGGTCGATAAACGGGCTGAAAAATCGACCCCAAACAAAAACGGACGCGATGGGCGCGACGAGCGCGCCGCGCTGGGTTTTCAGCACAACCCAGCGCGGCGCGCTATAAACCTTCGACATGCAGGAGCGCGGCGCGCTCAAACTCAGCGCGCCGCGCTAGCTCTCGTCGAACAGCAGGAGCGCGCCGCGCTCAGAATCAGCGCGGCGCGCTGATTCTCTTCTAGCCCATTTTTACTCCGTTTTCGATCTTGTTCCGCTCCAATTCTTGATTCGAGTCATATTATAACAGCGATTTAGCTTATAGTTTTCCCGGCTTTGATTGCTCAATAGGGGTTGTCACGTTTGAAAAAGTTTTGTTTTGGAAAGCAGTTGGGCACTGCCGAACCGTGGTCACCGTGTTTACTTGACTTGAAAATAACAAATTAACTTAAAGGAAAATAAACTAGCATGCAACTTAACTAACAGACTGAGCAACTAATAGACTTGACTAGACAAATAAGAAGAAACAAATGAAGAATAAAGTATCCAGGCATTGACTCCCCTGACTACCCCCTTGACCTATGTGCTGCCGATCATTGGTACGTAAATCATTTTGCTAACAGTTTTGTCTTCCAGTTATAGATCCCAAATATTAACATCCCTATAATGTCACGCATATTAATACCCCAAACCTTCATTCGCTCTTATGTTTAAGTCCTATTAGATCTCTCTCAATAGGTCTCCTGACGTTGACCAATTTGACACTATGTGACCGCATGAGTCTAAGTTGATCAAGTCACCTTCATCCTCCAAGCAAACCCGGAATGGCTAATAGCATGCCTGGACATACCCAAGTCATACGACCACATCTCCAGCAACATGTTGTACTTCGCGGACGCCCAGTCTCCCGGTCGCGTTGATCCACGTACTCCTGTGTTAGGCAAGTCGGGGTTCCCACTGGTCACTGTAGGATTGCCCAAGTCCCTAACATGCTTAATATACTACCCTGTTGAATCGGGAACAAAACTCAGCTAGTTGTTGTCCTCACTAAGCCTCCTGGTATGATCACGTTCAAGGTTGGTCAGGTTCTGTCTTTGCCCAGATACAAACAGATTAGCTACTTGACATAATTAAAACAGAAAATAAAACAAAGGAAATAAGACGAACTAAATTATGCATTGAAAACGGGAAATTGTTCAACAAAGAAATAAAACTAAGTACGGGAATCAAAAGCATAAAACATAAAGATTGTTTTTGGCCCGAAGGCTTAACAGAAAATAAACGCCGGCGAGTTTGGTTGCTCACGCGGCCGCTTTCTTCTTCGCTGGACAGGTAGGGTTTCGATCCGGGATCTTCGCTGCTCATGTGTTGTACGTTTTCTTCATCAGTCGCTCCTTTATATAGACGGGCTTGGATGGATAAGAGACGTGAGGGGGAAATACCTCTAAGACCGGACGAGAGTCCATCTCAGACGGGAGTGTGAATTTGGTCCTCTTTAAAAGACTCCACAGAATTCAGGACTTCTGGTACACCGTATGCCCAACGTTCCGTCTCCGTCAATGTTCGTGCTTGCCCATGTACTTCCTTCTCTGACTGATTGAGGTAGCGGACCATGTGCGGTACTTGGTCGGACTCAAGTCTTGCTCCACCTGCTGACCTCCTGGTTGCTTGCTCAACTTCCCTGGACCCTTTTCGTCAGTCTGGCTTGCTCAACGAGTGCTCTTGACCATGGAAGGTGAATTCATTGCCTGTTTCACACAGTGCGCTCCTCTTTTCACTCCTTTACCTGCCCACCTGCAAAACTTGCCCAAGTACCCAAACGTGCCCTCCCAGACACAAATAAAGTAAAAACAAACTAAGGACTAGATTTACTTAACTCTAAAAAACCTAAAAATGAGCCAAAAAATATGGCTTATCAGCAACTCACAAAACTTATTTGCTTGATCAAAAATGATTTCCCATCCCTCATTTCTAAAGTTTTCTATGATGGAGTAGTATACTTAATGTCTAGATTTGAGTATTCTGAACTCTGTATGCACTTTCATTTACCTATTAATTACAGACATTCATTTGCTTTTAATAATTGTTAATTAAATAAATGCAAATTATAGTCCTGGATTTTATACGTTGTAGTTAGTATGGTGTTGCATGGGCACACAGAAGATCATACTATCGGTTACTCGTATTTAATCGAACAGTTGCTCACGACCTAGATGGACACGGAC
>JACOMQ010004962.1:0-17513 GCA_014843705.1 Euphrasia arctica
CCTTTGATGCGACATCTTTTGCTTTTTTCCTGCGAGTTGAATTTTGGAATCCTTGCTGATTCGGAACTGGTCTGACTTTATCCATCACTCTGGCTGATTTGATGATAACAATAGAAGAACCTACTTGCTTAGGCTTGCAAGGTCCCTCCATAGTAGGAACTTGGTGGAAAATCCTATCATCTTTCCACATTGACAAGTTAGAGTCTCCTGTTCGGTCTTCTAACTGTTCTCTCGTTTTCTGCTTTGCTTTAAGTATCTGGTTAAGAACTTTGAGATCCTTACCCGACTTCTGGAATTTAAGTTCTGTTATCCTTTTCTCAGTCTCACCGTAAACCGAAGAAGATAGTTTAAGGTTATTTGTCGGAGCCTTCTTGCTCTGTGTAGCCGTTTTCGGAGAACCTTGACTGGAATCTTGTGGCCTCCATGAAGCTGGTTCGATCGGAAATCTCGAACAAGCATTTGATTTCCTAACAAAAGGAGCATTATGAAATGTTGGTGATGGTGAGGTGGGATTGTCTTGTGAGACACTTTGGGAATAAGCAGGTTGATTTTGGGGTGTTGTGATTAACTGTGAAAGAAAAGCTTCGTTAGGATGGGGTCTATTATCATCTGCGCAAATTGTATCTGGGAAATTCTCGAGACCCATTAGCTTTGCAACAATGCTTGATGTTTGATTATGGCAGGGATTCTCATTTCTCGTACATAGGTCCCGTGCGAGAAAATCCAGTCTTGACATCGTGGAACTCACTTTACTATCCAATGAAAGTCTCGGGAGTTCTTTATGCTTTGCGGCTCGCTTGACTGCATCTCGTGAATCTCTCCCGTCGTAGGAGAAACGGGGGCGTGTCATCCATTCGCCCTTGGGAAAGTGTCTCGCGCCATCGTGTACTCCACCCAGAACTCGAGTTGATTCCTTGGAAATTATGGGCTGTGGTGTTTTGGGCCTGTGTTGCTGGGTAGAAGGCCTTGGAGAGTCGATGTGTTTCATTACGGTGGCTCGCCTTTCACCTTTAGCCTGGGTTTTGATGGACAAGCTGCGGGCTTCTCTGTACATCGAACCCTTGACTACATCTCGGAGGTCAAGGGACTGTATTGCTTTTGTGGGTGTGAGTGGAAATGGGCTTTGAGGGCTATTTTTCTGTCTGTGTGGGAGTGTTTCTGGTTGAGTTATTTTGTTGAAATCGAGGGATGAGAATGTGGATGAACAAGAAGAGGATGAATAGGAGGCTGGGGATGATTCAGTGGAGATTCTTGGTCTCTCCTTATGTGCCTCTACAAGAGCGTTTTCCTGAAAATGTAAGTTTTTTTCAGTTAACTCGCAGAAAATTGATTCACTGTGGAGGCGATTATATAAGAACACAATTTCTGTTCTTTCCACAGAAAGAAGAATGTTCTGTTTAGAATCTTACCATGACAGTTTTCGTTGTGTCTTGTGGGTCCACTTGGTATTGTGCACCTTGAAAAACACAAAAATGTAGCTATCTTAGCGAAAAATTGGTGAATGATTGATTATTAATATAACAGCTTTCTTGCATCTAAAGTGTTTGGAAGCCTTTATTTTTATTTTTATTTAGGCTGACACTGACATTGTCCAGTGTCAAACCATATTCTTTTGAAACCCGGGAGTTTAACTTGTCTAAAAATCTTGATAGCCTGTCATGGCCTTGCAGATAACATGCATTATTTATTCTACATTTTTTATGTTTTATTTTATTTTAAACCCAGCAGAAGTATGAAAATTAGCATCCACTAGTCACGTAAAATTTGTATGTTTTTTTATGAGAAAATATGCAGCGTCAGGAATTTTATCTTTTGCTGATCATCACCCTGAGAGACGTATCATAGCTAACACATTAAAAAAAATACTATATATTATCTGACTCAAAAGTATCTAAAAAATATGAACTCCAACACTTTTGTAACTGTGCATTTAATTCTTGAAGTTCTTGGCTGTCTAAATTTCAAATAATAAAAATAAAAAATTACCTTCAAGCAGCCTTTTATGGTGGTGGCCGCTCAAACGCCGCCTGGTAAGGAAATGGTTGCGGTCAAAGATTTGGAAAATGCCGTTCATGCAACCAATCTGTTTTCTTAGATCTCTGTTTTCATCTGTTACCGAAGACATTGTTTTTGCAGACATCTTTATTCCTTCCCTTAAACTTCAAAACAGAGGAATACGAACCTTGGTTCTCTGTTCCCAAGAATCTGCACTGGTTCAAGAAAAGGTGGTTAATTATCTGGTGTTTCTTGTCAAGTTTGAAAGAATTAATCTTTTTGTGCCACTGAGAGAATATAGAAAAAATCTTGCCCCGGTTTTTTAGGTTTTATTGTATGCATTAGAACTCTGAGAAAAAGAAAAAGAAGTCAGGAAGACAGGGACACTCACTGCAAATCATTTGTCTGATGACTTAAATGCACTGTTCTAAAAATGATCACTTTCTTCAGAACTCTAGTAACAATGGCGAACAATCTTCGCCGTTGGATGCCTCTAGGAATTAGGAAAAAACTATAAATGAATCATATGTGTTTTTTTTTCGTTTTTTTCTTTTCGAAATAAGTTTGTTGGCTCTCTCCAAGCGAAAGAAGGCTGCCGTGCTGGATAGTATATACGATACTATAGTTTTAAGGAGGAATCGTGATATTTATAGAGGGAAGTACTTCTTTTATTGTTTTTTAAAAGATGAGAAATGTAGGGCATAGTTTTCACTGGTTATTTTGGTGCAGGGTCCATGAGGACAGTGTATAATTGTGGAGGTGGGTCTGGATCCTGGACCTCTCTATATGGGCATGTGGACTCTGTCTTCTAATGTAAGAAAATAGATTGCTGTACTGGCTGTCCCTTTTGAGCCTAAACCACTTTTCCAACCGGTATTGTTCCACCACCCAAAGACCCCATCCTCCAAAAAGCAACATGAAATTTTATCCGGAAAAGAGTATTTTTCTTTAATATTTATTTATCATAACTCAGTTTTCAAGTTTACACCTTGTCTGTGTTTAGGATTGTAGCAATCCGGACCCGTTATTAATGATATTAGTTAAAGCGTGGGATGTAATTTTATTGACTAAGGGTGTCATCTTCCGCCGAGATTCTTTTACCTTTCTTTATGGTTTCGATTGAAAATTTGAATTGGGCCCCCGTTTTTGGAATTTTTACATTCTTGTTCCTTGATTAGGGTATGCCTTTATTGTAAAAACTACCATTGAATCTGTGTAATTGAAAGAAGGCCCAAAGTCATCTTTCAAAATTACAGATACCCTGCTCAAGATTAATAGGTTATAATTTTAAAAATTTAAGCAAATGCCAAGTGGTTATTTGTAAGGTCTCATGTGTAAGTACAATGGTGCGTAAGAAACGTTTATGTTATTTTATTTGTTTTTATAAACATTTTCATCTCGTTAAAAATCAACTGTTGGTGCGAGTGGGATGTACTTGCTTGATAAGGTCCCTTTCTAATACCCACATTTTTTTCTTAATAAATTCTGCTGCAAAAAAAAAAAAAAAAAAACACAAAGGGATTGCAATTGTAATTATGGGGTAGTTGAAATTAATTTGCTGCCTCACATCGATTTTGCTGTCATAATTTTTTTAGCAGTTTTCTGTACAATGTTGTTGAAACTATTCAATGCTTGATGTGCTGAGGAAATTCAGAATATCCTATCTTTTTGATTTCATACATACATATTATATATATATATATTTATGTGTCTGTGTGTATTACTGTATTATCATCTATTTTCAGAATCCTACACACAGACATTGGTAGCAGTTTGGCATGTAGTTAGTCTCTGCAAGATCTGTTAGTCCAAGCCTTTCATCAGGTAATAAATCAACCAACTTATTACTTATGGTCAAGATGTGGTGGTCCTAGTATTTAGGTGAATCAATTCATTGTGAAGAAAATTGTGTATGAAACGATATCATTGCTGAGTTTAAAGAAGTTGCAAAAAAACTTCTAAATCCAGCAAAATACACTTGATTTTTCAACAAGTCTTTAGAAGGAATATTGAGTACTTATATACGAGCATATTGCTGGTGCTACGATACTTCTGAATTTACGGCAGTTGGGATTATTTGGCATGTAAAAAATAAAAAAAGAAGCTGTAATTAGAATTCAAGGTATTGTCGATAAGGGTGTAGCTGTGTTTTGGTGTGTGTCAGTTTAGCTTATGGGACATTAGATAGTTCTCCACCTCATCAAATTCTGCCAAGAGTTGCCTACCCCTTGCCCTAACACACCATTTAATGCCTTGTTGGTTGTCTTCATTTTTTATTTCTCATATGTAGCAGTCCAAGCTTCAAGTAAAGAAAAGTACTAAGCGAGAATTGTGACTTACTCTGAGTTTGCATGTAGGCAACCAAGACAAGACGTATTTGGTACCTAGACCATTCTTGTAGCAAAATAGTTGAGAAAAATACTGCTAATACTTCCTCAGGGGCATAACCGAGTGGTAAGGCATGTGATGATGTCGGTGCAATTCCCCAACACAAGTTTGATTCATCGGGTGGGTGGAGTTTCTCGTCTCTTCACCTTATAAAAAAAATATTGCTAATACTTTTATGTGCAATAATTCTGAATTCCGTTTCAAAAAAGTACATTTGCCTTTTATTTATTTTTTTCCTTTTTCCATTTTACTTGGAAGAGTCCTAAATCCCTAACTTTTGGACCTTTTGGGGTTCACAGCCCTAACAAAAATTGGCAGTTTATGTAACATGGATGCATGTTCTATTGTTCTTTGTATGGGAAGAATTTATCATTAGTGGCCCAAAATAATTTAAGGCAATTTTTCTACATCTGATCATTTGTGCTTTTGTGCAATGTCCTTGAAATTTCAGTAATAAATCCAGCAGTTCAATGTTAGAGCTGTAAAACATACTCAATAAATGTGTTTCCCCAATTATGAATCCCCTTTATGAAAGAATAAATGTAATATCACCAAATTATCAAGTGTTCAAAACTAATTGATAATGCTTTTACAAGCACTAATTAGTTGCATCTTTATACAAGTATTCTTTAGCACGCGTGAACCCAAAGAAAGTTTTACCTCTAAAAAAACAGTAGTTAAAAATCGAGTCAGTCCATAATTAAAAGATCAGCTTTGCTGCAGCCATGCCAAGTTCAGTTGTGGTTTGTTCACGAGCTCCGATCGATTTAAGGAGTTTATACCTTATTCTCCTACATTGACATATAGTGAACTTTGTTATTTGTCATGCGTAATTATCAAGTGATTCGACTTTTTTCAAAAAGGCAATAATGTACCATTTGAATGAATTGATGGTCGAAAACAAAGTTCACGTGGATAAAGTGAAGTGAAGCCATGAGGGTTGCCTCCTATCTCTATCAAACCCAAGAATAATCCAACTACATTTCTCTAACATCATTTTCACGTGCATCACCTTCTTCCCGCACCATATCAACCATCACCATGGCTTCTACAGTTCTACGAATCAAGTATTTTCGCTTCCACACAAATTGGGATAATCATCTAATAGTGTTGAAGAGGCTAGCTAGCATGGAAGAAGATTCACGGTGAAATTGAAACAAGAGATTCTAGTTTGACAACGAAATTTCTGGTGTAAATTTTGTTTTGAAATGTACCTCGTATTATTGAGACTAACTAAATCATATTAAGTGGAGCCTACGTCCAAATAATTGTACAATAACTAAGTTGAAACTAGTGATCTTGCACTTCTTTTAGAAAGAAAAAAAACAATACAGTACTTACAACGAGTTCAGACATATCTCACTTGTACTCGATGGTCATGTAGATGCTACTCTTGGCTTTTGGTGTAGCATAGACAAAACCGATCTTCAATATGTGTAATTCCATTTCAACTGTATCACGAGAATTGATTTAGTATCTTCTCATTACATGATGACACATTGGGAAAAAGGTACGACCTAATCTCGTTGCATTCTACCGCTGTCCGGGCGATATTTGTGATGCATTGCAATCAAACAGTACTGAAAAAGTCATCTATCTATCTAGATTCATACTTATTGTGGTCAGAATTTTTCCAAAAAAAAAAAAAAAACTTGGATACCCGAATTGCAGTACTAGCTAGCTCATGTTGTGTTGCTAGTTGCTACCTAGTGAATCGTGAATTTGAATTATGGATTTCAGATTTTGAATCAAAACTAGTGCTTGGAGAAAAGGAATGGATGAACTTGCTATATTGTGATCCGAAGATAAATTCAGTTGAGGATTGATGTGTTTGAAGTGCAGATCGACCCGAGATTGTTTCAACACTAATTTTGTTTCAACACTAATTTCTTAGCTTGAAAAACAAATCATTGGATTGATCATTGTTTAAGAAATTTTGGAGTTGTCTTTGACATGAAGTTAAATTTCTTTGAAGAACTAGTACTTAGGAATCTATTTGTAACCCAATTTTATTTGATTTAAAATTCTAACAAAACCTGGTAGTACATCTTTGAATTACAAACTCATAGTTTGGGTGAAACTTTATTCAATTTGAAATTGTTGCTCTCTTGAGAATCTAATGAAATGACCTCTTGTCTCTTATGTAGTGAGATTTTGTAGAAAGTTTGATTTCCATTTGCTCTCTACATATAGTTTGACCCAAGTGGATCAAAGTTTCATTCAAACCTAAATGCTTTTGATTTCCATTTACTCTACATACAGTTTAACCCAAGTGCAAAGTTTTTGTAGATATTTTCTATCATGGAGTCAAGGATCAAAGTTTCATTCAAACCTGGATGCTTTCGTTAGATAGTACTTCTTTTGATGTTGCAAGCACCATTTGTTCATAAGATAGTTGCAGAGAGCTGGTAAATAGCTCATTTCAAAGAACCATTGAAGATTATTGACTACAACCGAGTCAACTGTACAAAAACCAGATACTAATATTCATTTAATTTCATATGTAGAAATAGATTAAAATAAATATTAATCTCTTTCACGACGGACATCACAATCACTTTCAGCAAGGACACACATTACAATCACTATTGGTGAGAGGTCCAGATCCATTATTAATTCTTAACTCAACAAAGCACGGTAAATTAAACCACAAGATGCCAGATGGGGACAAGTTAAAGGAGCAACATAAGTTAATGAAATTCAACCTCTTCAAAAGAGGTGGGGGCATTTTGCACCTCAGACCTAGACATGAAAGTTGCACAGAGTCGACCCAATAACAAAACATTTTGCCCAAATTGAAGATCTGGTGATAACTGATGCTACTTACAATCAAAGAATCACTAAACTGTGTGAATTCACAATGTCTAGACAGAGTAGAGTATATAATCAAATCTGTTTATCAAAGTGCTTCTCCGATTGCTCAAGACATCTCTTTTCAACTGAGGACCAAAAGAAGATCATTTCGTTCCATTTTTAGTAAAATAGTGAAGAATATTCCATTAGTAATGAAAAAGGGGAGCATCGTAACGAGGGGCAAGGGAAGAGCAGTTCATGAGTAAACAAATTATTTATGTCAAAATAACAACAGCAAATCCCCAGATGGAAAGATGCACCAAGCCATTTACATCTACACTAACAAGCAACAAAGATTGAGATGTACCAAAATGAATGTCTTTTCAAAGGGATCAATCGAAAAGTGATGGTAAGCATTGCAGGCACATTAACACACTACATTGCAATTTGGCATGAAAAATGAACTTCTAAAACTCAAAACTAAAACTTATCACATGCACTACATAGATAACAGAAAGTGATCAGACAACAAAAGTAATCAGAACATAACACAAAAATACGAATACCAATAAAAGAAAAATAACCCAGAATCTGAAATGCAAATTCCACTTTCAATTTGAGCCAAAAAAATACATCTTAAATAAGTCTACAGAGCTGAAAAGGTGGAAGCTTTTTCACGAAAACAGAAAATGAAATTGGGGAAAATGTGAAACCGGGCATGTTTAAAATCCGAGCTTGGTGCGGCGCCAGTGGCGGCGCTTGGCGTTGTAGCGAATGGTGTTATCGGTGCGCATGCGGATCCAGTACGGGATCGGCCTGTTCTGCCTCTGCTTCTTAGCCAGCTTCTTCTTGATCATGAAGCTCTTGTGGGACGGCTGCAACGATTATACACAGATGAGAAGAATGAGTTTCGTCAGGATAAAATAAATTGAAGAAGGTGTTAGAGATGAGAACCATGGTTGAATTCCTGCGGGGGCGATAGCTCTCCTCGTCTGGTGTTTGCGGTTCCCGTGAAATGGTTTCAGAAATTGCGGCCAGATATATAAACCCTAGTGGGCTAATCTGTTGAGATGGATTGGGCTTCACAATGTAAACCCTACTAGGTTATTCGATAGAATTAGACTGGGCCTAAAAGGCTACTATTCCATATAATTGGATTGGGCCGGTCATTGGTTTCGTGGGCTGAGAGTTAAACAAAACATTTTTTTAGCATTATATTACTTACATATACTACCTATGTCCAAAGCAATAGTAACACTTAATTCACAAATAACAAATGAACCAAAGCAATAGTAACACTTAATTCACAAATAACAAATGAAGTATGACTATTAAAATGATATGTAAATCGATAATAAAAATAAAATTAAACAATTATTAAATCAAACACATTACATCATAGTATAAATCAAATCAAATCAAACATGAAATTCTGAGTATAATTCTATCTCCAGATCATCTCAAATTGAGTTTTTCCTGATCATCAGATAAAAATCGTAATTGAGCATGTCATGTTGTGTGTGAGTTGACGAGCAACGTGTATGTATGTATCACTTAGAATAACACAGTCAATCCAAGATCAAAGTCACACTGTAATTTTGGAGAAAAATGACGAAAACAAGGTTGTTTCATATAGGTGATTTTGCACCAACTTGATAACAAATGAAAAATTGATGCTATCATGTTCGAATTCAATATATTGGGGGGTACAGTATTACCTTTAACCGACCGCCCGACCCACGAGCTCCAATTATTGTAAATATAGGGCCCATGTAATTAAAACTATACACTATACTCCATTATAATATTCATTGCTCTCTCATCAAATTATATCTACAAAAGGCACATAAATAATGTACAATAAAAAATTGAATACAAGCAAGTGAGCAACCATGGCCTTACCACTGCAGTTGTCAGCCTTCCTCATCCTCACAATCCTCTTCATTGCACCGAAAGCCGTCGAATGTTTCAGCAGCAGCAACGCCACCAGAGTCGTCGACTTGTTGGTGGACGAAGACGACGAAGAGTTCTCCATGGATTCCGAAGCTAACAGAAGGATACTGCAGGCCGGGAGGGGTCGTTCCCCCATAGTCCCGAATGCTAAGCTTAAATTAAAAACCTTCTGCACTGCAGCAATATCTGGCAGTTGCATCGGGCCAACAGGCAAGTTTTACAAAAGGGCTTGCGACTACCTTAATACATGCCGGAAGTCCAAGAGTTGATGATGTACTACTTACTGTATTATTAAGAGTGTGTGCGTGCTGCTCAACTTATTTCATTTTGCAACTTATAATTAATTACTATGCTGTTGTAATTAACTTTGGTTGATTTAGCAATTGTGCAAATAAGCTCGTTTCTTCATTTTTTTCAGACTAGGAATAATTTCTCTGTGCTTAATTAGCATTAGAGTCAATATGCACAAATTATATCTATCTATCAGTCGACCCGTATAAAATCTAGCTAGCCATTAGCCATGGATCGACACAAGTGTTAACAGGTTCAAACGCTGATCATAGTCCCTGTTATAAACTGGGGAATACTGGATCGATCATTTCTAACTGTTGAGCTGCAATTTACTCTAAAGAAAGACGAAACTAATTAATACGTAGTAAGTAGTAGTAATACCTTAATTTGACAAAGCCGTCTCATAGAAAATGTCATATTTCAATTTTTTTTATTGTTCCAAATAATTAATGGTCACATTCTTTCATTTACCCACTTTATACCATTAAAATACATTTATAATCCTAAAAAATAGCATTATTCACGTGGCCTAATTGTCAATTTCTTTGAAATAGAGGGAGTATATAACATATAGTTCCGCCTTATTGTCAATTTCTTTGGAATAGAGGGAGGCAATGACGGAACTACACTGGGCCCAGGGGGGCACTGGGCCCCCCTGAACTTATTATAATTTCTCGGTTATATATATTCCTAGTATAATAGTATTAATATTTTCTAACTTCTGCTAATGAGTTTTCTAACTTTCATTGCCACTTGACAATGGGTTATTGGCAATAAGGGGCGTGTGAACAACACGTCCTATATTTGGCGTTTCACTTGATTTTGTTGCAAAAAATGATTTATTAATATTAAATTTTTCCTTTTTATTAAATTGATTTTCTTTTCGTAGGATAATTTATATAGGGCAATAACTTCATTTATATATTACCAAATAAAAAATAAAAAAATCTAAAATTATTAGTTTAAAATTATATATCAATAGAATATAATACTGATATATTTTCATACAATGAAAAAAAATTATTTTAGGAACAAAAATCAAATAAAATAAAACAGGCGAATGATTAAAAAATTGATATTATAATTAAGATATAGGTGGTTAATTAAATAGATATTATAAGGACATAATTTAAAATTTAGTGGTTCATCACTTGAGTAGAACTCTCAAAATCTCTATGCAAAAACTATATAGTGTATAAAACAACTCAATAAAAAGTTAGGCATTGTTTAATTTTCCTTAAAGAAAATGATAAATTATCATAATATTGGGGAAAAAGATCATAATATTGACCTAGGAAGAATTCGTTTATCTCCTTTAAAGTTATAAAATTATCGTAAAATTAAAGAAAATTATCGTAAAATTGGGCCTCCTAAATAAAATTTTTGGTTCCGTCACTGGAAGGATGTATGTAACATATAATTCGCTGTGTTAGATCGATGTTTAAATTAAGTAGCTCACTTGGTAAAATTGTTATAAAAAATTCAAAATTACTTTTTTTTCGATTTGTCCCATATCAAAAGTCACAAAACATTTAAAAAATAACTATTCATAATTTTTTAAATTGGGTTATCTCATATCAATAGTTAAACATCATTTAAAAAAAAAGTATTCATAGTTTTTCACATAAAAAGACACATAATTTTACTTTTCCACATACTTTTTTAAACAGTACTTTCAACTACCTACTTTATTAATTTAAAAATATATTTTTACCCTAAACTTTTTAATCAAAAAGTCAATAATGCACACGTAGATTAAGAAAAATGTTACTTTTTGATTTATTGATAAAAAATAAAGGGTAAAAATGTATTTTTAAATTAAAAAGTAAAGTAGTTTTGAGTAAAATATGAACAGTAAGTGAAAAAAGTAGGAATACAATAATATTTTAAATTGAAAAAGTAAAATAATTATTTTTTAAAAAATGTGCAAAATTATTTAAGATGTACAAAAAATGAAAGTGAGCATATATAATTGGGATTGAGGTAGTACTAAAATATCTCTAACCGATACCAAACACTCATTTTGTAGTATGAAGGATGCTACAACCCATACCAAAATATAAATTTATTATTGTTTATGAGTGAGATCCACACAAAAAGTACTTGAATTACTCACGACAAAAACTATTTGTTATTTATAAAATAATCATTTTTTTTACAAATTAATAAAAATAACCTATCAATTATTTTTTAGTTTCTTATATAATATTTTTTGTAATTTAATTTTTTTAATAATCATATCATTAATAATTAAAATAAATTTTAATAAAAATATTTTTAATAATGAAATAAAAATACATATTACAATATGAAATATAATTAAATAATTAAAATAATTAATGATGCTACGAATTACAAAAACAAAAAAAATTAATGATGAGTTTTTCGTGTGTTTTAATGTAATTTTTTTAATAATTAATATATATTTTATTTAATATTAATTATATTTATTATGTTTAAAAATTTAAATTGAAAATAATACTTTATAAGGTTAAATTGTAAATTTATAAAAATATTGGTTATTTATAAAAATATAGTATAAATAATTGTATAAGAAAAATATTTAAAAAATATTTTTTTAAGTTTGAGTATTGGTTTATAGAGAGACAAATTAATGTAAACTTAAACTTAAACTCAAAATAAGTTTAAGTTTACGTTTACAGTAATTTGACTACGAGAAACTAAGGTGTATTGTTTAAAACTCTGTAAGATTTGTTTGGATTTTTAAAATTTTGAGGTATTCAATCCGAATTTTCAAAAGTCAATTAAAATTTGGGGGTATTCAAATTTTAAAAAATCTATTAAAATCTATAATTATTCAAAACTCAATAAATTTTAAAAAAATTTTAAAGTCAACAAATTTCCACGGATTTCAACCCAAAAATACAAAGAAACTCCATAAGAAAATCTCTTGTAAATATATGAGATTTTTATGAATTTCTATTTTAATTGACAAATTAATTATTAAAAAAATAATAAAACTTAAAACAATATAAATAAACATAATAAAGTTAAAAAATACGAAATAAATAAAAAAATTGACCAATTAATTATTAAAATAATAATAAAATTTAAAAATATATAAATAAACATAATAATTAAAGTAAAAAAATATATAAAAAAAATCAAAAAATAATACTTATATTTCTTATATGCTTGATATATATATATATATATATATATATATATATATACACACCCGTTTTAATCAAAATTTACGAAAAACGTAAGCTAATTCATAGAAACAAATATTGTTAATGATAGATGGAAAATGAGGTGAATATATGACAATGAATTAATGGAGAACAAATATTGTTAATGTTATGTGGAAATTAATCAAAATTTACGAAGAACGTAAGCTAATTGGAACAAATATTGTTAAATGATAAATGGAAAATAAGGTTGATGATGAGAATAATAATGATAAATAATTATATATATATATATATATTTTTTATTTTTGAACTAATTATATATTTTATTTTCTAAACAATTTATATTTTTTTAAAACAATTTGGATTTATTTATATATACAAGTTTATGGAAATTCATTTAAATTAATTAAAAAATGTATTTCTCAATTATTGTAAAATTTATGAAAGTCAATAAAAAAAAGTCAATCAAACTCTTTGTAGACTCCATTGTTTAGAAAATCCACAAAAATTCATTGACTTTTAAAAGTCCAAAAAAATTCATTAAAATCTCAATTGAATACCCAAACTAATACTCTAACTTAAAATAATATTTTTTAAATATTCTTTTTTATATAATTATTTATACTATTTATATAAATAACCAATATCTTTACAAATTTATAATTTTACCTCATAATTTTTTACATTAAAAAATATAATTAATATTATTTTCAATTTAAAATTTCAAAAATAATAAATATAAATAATACTAAATAAAATATTAATTAATTATTAAAAAAATTACATTAAAACATACGAAAAACTAATCATTAATTATTTTTGTTTTTGTAATTGGTAGCATTTTTTTAAATATCTCGTTTATTATTATTTTATTTTTAATGTTAATTATATAATTTAATAATTTAATTATATTTCATATTGTGATATGTATTTTTATTTCATTATTAAAAAATATTTTTATTAATTTGTAAAAAAATTTATTATTTTATAAATAATAAATAGTTTTTTATTTGAGTTACATATAAGTATGTTTTGTGTGGGTTCCCAACCATAAACTAATATGTAATAGGTTTATGTTTTGATATCGGTTGGAGCATCTCATCTACTTCAAAATAGATTTGGTATGATTGAAGATGTTACTTCTACTAAATTGTATAGTTGATTTTCATTCCAGAAAAATAACGAAAAAACATTTTTTCGTTATGTAGAAGTTTTTTTATCTTTAAAAGATATGAAGTATAGAATGGGGTCTCAACAAGCAAATCGGTGTTTTCAGACCACTCACAAGTTTCGGATTGGAGCTATTACGCACTCTTTCAAGGGTGGCTGCTTCTAGGCAAACCTCCTGGCTCAACCGACTTTATCAGGAAAGATTACTTTTTTTAGGACAAGGGATTGGGTTACTTCAGCGCCGTAGCGCCTGGTGCTCGAACATTGGCTCGAGGCATTTTCTCCTTAACTTTTCGAGGCATCCTTCATCAGTGTCCCTGCGGAAAGGAAAAATAATTTCACGCTCTTCCTTTCGGGAAGAGTTACATATCTAGTTTTACATAAAATTATCATACGAAGTATACATCTTATATCCTTTTTTTTTTTTTAAATTTCAAAACCCAAATTTTCTTTTTTCTTAATTACTAAAAATAACAAATGAAAACGGATGGCGGATGCTATCATGTTCGAAGTCAGTATATTGGGGGTATACCCACCGGACCCACGAGGTACAATAAACGAACAAAGATAGGGCCCATGAAATGAAGTAATTAACTATACTCCATTCATTGCCCATCCAATTCCTGCTCGTCCCCATTACAAAAGCACATAAATAATACAGTAAAACAGTGAAGAAAACCAACAGCAACAGTGCTACTGAGCTAGCTAGCAACCTCACCATGGCCTTACCACTGCAGTTTTCAGCCTTCCTCATCCTCACAATCCTCATAGCACCGAAAGCCGTCGAATGTTTCAGCAGCAGCAACGCCACCAGAGTCGTCGACTTGTTGGTGGACGAAGACGACGAAGAGTTCTCCATGGATTCCGAAGCTAACAGAAGGATACTGCAGGCCGGGAAGCGTACCCCCAAAGTCCCATATGCTAAGTATACTTTACAATTCTGCAAAGCAAATGTATACGGCAGTTGCATCGGGGCAGATAGCAAGATTTACAAAAGGGCTTGCGACTACCTTAATACATGCGGGAAGACCAAGAGTTGATTATGTACTACTTACTGTATTATTCAGAGTTGATTATTTACTTTACCCTTCTGCGATGCAAGATTATACTATACGGCAGTTGCATTGGGAGAGATAGCAAGATTTACAAAAGGCCTTGCGACTACCCCAACTTATGCAAGAAGACGCTTTGATTATGTATGTATGTATGTATTATTCAGAGTGTAATAATTAATGAACTTTGGTTGATTAAGAAATTATCTTCCTTCATTTTTTTCCGACTAGGAATAACTTCTCTGTGCTTAATCTTAGACTCAATATTCACAAAGTCTATCCATCGATCTTCAACCCCGTATAAAACCTAGCTACCCATTAGCCACGGATCGACACAAGTAGTGTTAACAAACAAACGCAGGTTCAAACCCTGATATATAGTCCCTGTTATAAACTGGATCCATCACTTCTAACTGTTGAACTGAAATTTACTTAAAAATAAAAATAAAACTAATTAATAGTAATACCTTTGGCACCAACTGATTCGTGAACCAAATAATCAGCGGGTTGAACCGGTCAACCACCTCCAGCCAGTCGAGAAACTCTAAACCGCTCGTTGGGGATTGATAATAAGTGGCTGCAAAAGGAGAAAAAAAATAAATATCTCCATGGTCCATTTTAGTTAGGTTTAGGCCATTGATTATTGAGTGAAAGATAGAAGACTCTTCTTATCATGTAACTCCATTGACTTGTTACTCTGCAAAGACTTCCATTTCCAGACCCCTTAATATATACTATATTCAATCTAGTTAACAAAACACAAACCCCACCAAAACTTAAACAATGCTCTCCCACACTCTCTGCCTCTTTCTTCTCCTCCTCCTCAACACCTTCCTCGAAAGCCGAGCAGCAGCTCCCACCGATCTCATCCTCCTCAACTGTGGCGCCTCATCAAGCCAGTCCAATGACAGCAGCAGCCGTAGATGGGACACCGACGATCGTTCGAGATACGCTCCGCCAAACGCCGCCACCTCATCTCAACCATCCGAAGCTTCCCAGATGCACTCCTCTGTGTTTAGTGTCCCTTACGAGACTGTGCGTGTTTTCCATTCCCCTTTCACTTACTCCTTCCCCGTTCTCACCGGCCCTAAATTCGTCCGCCTCTACTTCTACCCTGCCATCTACTCCAATTTCAGCACTTCAGACTCTTTCTTTTCCGTCACTGCAAACGCCTTCAGTTTGCTGAGCAATTTCAGCGCGTTTCTCAACTCCCCCTCTCCCGAAGAGCCTGCGTTCATGAAAGAATTCATCATCAACGTCCAGGAAAACCAGAGTCTGAATATAACCTTCTCTCCGAACTCCAACTCCTTTGCCTTCATCAACGGGATCGAAATCGTTTCGATCCCGGATAAACTCTACTTCCGGGGAGACGATGTGAAAATCAAATTCGTGAACCAGTTGTATTATCTGAAGAACAGCACAGCTCTGGAGAAGCTTTACAGGCTGAACGTCGGCGGAAATGATGTCGGAATACAAGATGACAGCAGCATGTTCCGGGCCTGGTCACGAGACGACGAATACTTACTCTTCGAGGAACACAGCTACAGGCCTCACCGTGAGGGCGCCGTTCAGATCAAGTACACCCCCCAAACACCACCATACAGTGCTCCCGCGATCGTCTACTTAACTTCCAGAGTGATGAGCAACGGAAGCAAAAGTCTGGATTGGAAATTCGGAGTTGACTCAGGGTTTTACTATTTGCTCAGATTCCACTTCTGTGAGTTTCAGCTGGAAGTGACCAAGGAGAACCAGAGGGTTTTCACGATCTCGATCAATAATCAGACGGCGGAAATTCAAGCAGACGTATATCGCTGGACGGAGGGGACGGGAGTGCCGATCTTCAAAGACTACATAGTATATGTTCCTGACAACGGCCGTCGAGGGAAGAAAGACATGGGGTTGTCTTTGTTTCCTAACGAGGAAGGAGGTGCTCAGTATTTTAACGTGCTTTTAAACGGATTGGAAATATTCAAGCTCAGTGATGAGAACCAAAGCCTCGCGGCAGCTAATCCTGATTTTATCGCCCCACCTCCGGGAGTGGAGGTGAACACAGCTCCCAGGAAGAAAAGTAGAATATCTTCATCGGTAATCTACTCTGCTATAGGGAGTGTGATCTTTGTCCTCCTCGGTGTGATAGCAGCTGCGAGCTTTTTCGTATTCCGCCGGAAACAGAAAGTGAAGGACTCCAATTACACGAGCTTTGGCACTAAGTCATCGTGGGTCCCTCTATCGATCACGTCGAGATCTACGGGAAGGTCGGGCGGATCAAGCAAACCCCTCCCGTCAGATCTCTGCAGATACTTCTCGCTCAACGAGATAAAAACCGCCACCGAAAACTTCAATCCCGATTTCATCATCGGGAGAGGGGGGTTCGGAAACGTGTACAAGGGCCTCGTTGACGGAGGCTCCACCCCTGTCGCGATCAAGCGGCTGAACACGACGTCGAATCAAGGGGTTCGAGAGTTCCTAACCGAGATCGAGATGCTGTCGAGACTCAGGCACCAGCACTTGGTGTCGCTCATCGGGTATTCCGACGAAAACGGAGAGATGATTTTGGTCTACGATTACATGTCCCGCGGCACGCTCCGGGACCATATCTACAATTCCGATAACCCTCCGCTGAATTGGAAGAGGCGCCTCCAGATCTGTTTGGGCGCGGCCAGAGGACTCCACTACCTCCACACCGGAGCCAGCCGCACCATCATCCACCGCGACG
>JACOMQ010004963.1:0-17513 GCA_014843705.1 Euphrasia arctica
TCATTTTCTCTCTCACACAACGACTATACCGATGGATTGGTCCGTGTCCATCTAGGTCGTGAGCAACTGTTCGATTAAATACGAGTAACCGATAGTATGATCTTCTGTGTGGGCCCGACACACCATATTAACTACAACGTATAAAATCCAGGACTATACTTTGCATAATTTAATTAATAATAATTAAATGCAAACAATTGTTTATTAATTAAATAGGTTAAATGGAAATGGATCGGGAGTTTCCGTTACTTAAATCTAGACATTAAGTACACAACTCCAACACACCCCAGCCCACGCGCCACCACCACTGGTGGCCGGCGTGGCCGAGAACTCCCGCGGGCAGCCCGGATCCATCGTTCCTCATGGGATCGATCATGGGGATTGATCGATCCTCATGGGATCAATCATGGGGATTGATCGATCCCCGGTCCTCCCCGGTTCTCCGGCGGTCGTTTCGGCATCGATCCAACGCAACATAAATTACAAAAATTTAAATTACAAATCCGGTATCGATTCTATACATGAAATCGACCCAATACAATTTCCGTAAAAATAAGAACAATAATAATAAATCCTAAATTCGGTCAACCCCCGAATTTTTACTATTACAAGCATTCATCCACACAAAACAAATCTCGACATGTCCGAGAGTTTAATAAAAATAATTATGACAATTAATTAACAAATAATTAAACGCTAACCATAATAGTCGAAAACCCTGCAAGGTAGAACAATAATCGAACATACACATGAACTTAGAACCAACGCTCTGATACCAATTGTTGGAAATCGATATCCCGGATTGTCTAAAAGTTGCGGAAACCGACAACCCGACCGAAATCCTCGATCGCCGGAGAACTAACCGCAAACCACCGCACGAGCCGGAGCCCAGCCGAGCACCACCACGGTCCCGCCCGTGGTGCCCATTCGAGCCCCCGCACGGGGCTCGCGATCGCTCTCGTAGCGATCGGTGGGGATGCATCGAGCATCCCCGGGGCTGCTCGTAGCAGCCCCGCAGCGGGTACACGGACCCGCTGCCCAGCGCACGGGATCACCCCGTGCGAATCGCTACGGGCGAACCCGTAGCATGCACAAGGTCGCTGCGCGACCTCCCGCAGCTACCAGCGATCGATCTATGTGATCAATCGCACCCCTTGGCTCCAGCCGAGGGTTCCTCCCTTAGCCGGGCCGCGATCCCGGCGAGGATCCCTAGGCCGCCAGCGGTCCGGTGGTCTTCGACCACCACCGCCCGGTCTATCCTCGTACCCGGTCTCGTTCGTTTCCCGGATCTTGGGTTCATGTGTATATCACGATTAATTAAACGTAAAATCATAGATGGGGTTTTACGATTTTACCTTAGTCTCGTGTGCGGAGTAACGAGATTGATTTGAAGACCTTCGGATCTTCATACGTATTCCTTGCACCTCGTTCGAACGTCGTGTGGGCGACGATCCTCCGAACTTCTATGGATCTCCTTCACAACTCTCTAGAACTATCAATTATTGATATTCTTATCATGTGTTCTAATTGTGAAGACCATGTAGTGCTTTTGTAGGCTACGTAAGGGATCTAAAGGAGGTGGAATATTGAGCTTCCAATATTAATGATTAAATTGAGCCCAAGCTCAAATCTATTAATCCATTAATATTAATTATATATTAACTTCACTATATAAATATAATTGCACTCCCAATATTATACCATATTATATCAAATAATATTATCTCCGGTAGTATTATTTATTCCGTGTGTTTAAGATATAAACATCCATGATTAAATTTAATTTATTGCTAATTAATTTAGTCATCTCTTATATCCTAGAATAGTACCATTCAACTTTAATTATTATGCGGAACAAATCCACTAATGAGGTTTACATAATAATTCCTTATGAACTCATCTCAGGGATATTAGCAACCCTTTCGATGACACACTTTCCCGTCAAGAATTCACGGCATGTCCTACATAAAATATCGTGACACAGCTTTGCCGGTAATTGACCGGTTATTCTAATCAGTCAATTCCTTTGGAAAATCAAAGTCACTAATATTAAATGCACACACCTGCAATAATATTAGGGATTAAGAATAAAATACTCTGAGATTTAAATCGATTATCTAAGGCAATCATAATCGATAAATCTCAAGCGATCCGCCCAATACACCAAGTGTACAAGTATGATAAAATAATCAAGACCAGTTATTTTCTCTCTCATACAATGACTATACGGATGGATTGGTTCTTGTCCATCTAGGTCGTGAGGTACTGTTTGAAATATACGAGTGACCGATAGTATGATCTTCCGTGTGACGTCGCACACCATACTAACTACAACGTATATAATCCAGAACTATATTTTGCATTTATTTAATTATAAATAATTAAAAGCGAACAATTGTTTATTTATTAAATAGATTAAACGCTATGATCGGGAGTTTACGTTACTTAAATCTAGACATTAAGTATACAACTCCATCAGATCTTCCGTGTGACGTCGCACACCATACTAACTACAATATATATAATCTAGGACTATAATTTGCATATATTTAATTATAAATAATTAAAAGAAAACGATTTTTTATTCTTTTAAATAGATTAAATGCCATAGATTGGATAATGTATCTGTGGTACCCGAATCACAAGGCGATTCAAACATTTACATGGATGCAGCATAACCATCTCAAAAATCAAGGTGCATATTAGAATTACACATCAGCAAGTCATCCAAAAAATTCACACAAAACAACATAGCTCCATTCTCTGAAGACAGAGCAAAAAAGCACATAGAATGGAGCAGAATCTTAAATCGCACAAAACGCCCAAATTAGAACCCTAATTATGTAATTGAAGAGGTGTATCAAACAATAGCACAATCAACAATGAATTCGTACCAGGACTTGAAACAAAATTTACACAGAATTAATACAGAGGAGATTTACCTAATTTTGAAGTTGTCGGTCGCTCGACACTCGGAATCGAATCTTTGAATCTCCGTCGAAAGTGCCGCCGTCGAAACAAAAAAAAGGATGAAGATCGCAGAGTGAGTTTATTTTTAAAGACGACGTTCGCTCGAAGCTCTGAATCGCCAAGATCGCCGTCGAAAGAGCCGTCGAACTTGCCGTCTACAATCGCAGTCCGTCGAAGAGAAAACAGGATGAAGATCGGAGAGTGAATTTCGGTTAGAGAATGGTGTTTCACTAATTCTGTTTAAATGTTTATGTTTGTTTGCTTTCGGTTATGTGAAAGAGGAGAAAGAGAAAAGAGGAGAAAAAAAAAAGAAAAAATGGGAAAAAAATATGTGATGTTTATATAAAAAAAGGGGGACCATGTAAAATAGGATTGGGTAGGAGTCCAAGTAATAATTTGTGGTGTGGTAGTGCATAATAAATTTAATAAAAAATTATAAATAATTTAATTTGAGTTAAAATTTATTAACAAAATCATTAAAATAACAATAATATTTAGTTAATTATGAAAATTTTAAGTAATACTTCGTATTTACTTTGTAAATATATTTTAACAACAATTTATGATTTTATATTTATAAAAAATTGAAACGTAATTATTGTATGATTATTATAATTATCTATTACACTATATTTTGCATATTTTTAATTTTTATAATTATGTTGAAAAGTTAATTTATTATATATTATATTTATTATATATATTTTTCAATTATGATTATATTTATTTGTTGACTACAATAATAAAAGCATTTCTTTATAAATATCATGTTGTTTTAATATACTACATTTTTAGCTAAAATAAATTCTTTTATTATAATATTTTGATATTTCGTCTTTATTGATATTCATATTTTTTTTTATAATAAACGTTTAACTGTTTTTTTAATATTTTATATTTTACTATTTACAAATAATTTATTTTTATTTTTTAACTAACTCAATCAGTTAAATTTTTTTATATTAATTTTAATTTAAAAATACATTATAACATAAAAATAAATAAAAATATTATTGTTTAAATTATTAATAAATAATATTTTGAAAATTCGTCAATGAAGAAAATAGTATCTCGTAAATTCGGCCCACTCTCACTCGTAATCCTGCTCCGCCCCTGACTAGAACGAGATAGAGACTCAACAGTTTCAGGACTTCCCTTAAACGTTACAGTACTAAGAAAAAATGTTGAGTCCAAATGTGTCTCAACACGTTCAGGAGGTTCCAAGTCATCAAGTCAGACTGAAGAGGAAGATGAAGATGAAGATGAAGATGATGATGATGCAGAGTTGCTGGAGCTAATGAACTCAAAAACTGATGACAAACTTGATATGTTGACTAGATAGATGACTTATTTGTTTAAAAAGCAGTTACAGGACCGGCGAAATCAAAAGAGACAAATGCGATAAGGAAGCCCACAACGAAGTTGATACCCTCAGCAGATGACTCCTAAAGGACCTAGACGTTCACTCAGCATCTCATGTTAGAACAATCACCCAACCATAAAGTGCAGAGCATGTAATGGTTCTGGTCACATTGCCAACGAGTGTCCCAACACATTGCGCAAGCATGGAAAACCCGTGAGTTTCATAATGTTTAGTGATGCTGAAGCATCATCCGATGAAGAACTGTTAAGTCCTACGACTGGAGAAAGTGCATTGATTGCGCATGTTGATGAGAGAACACTGTTCGATGTTGAATGGTCTAATGACTCAACAATATCAGAAACTTATGTCAGGTATGGTGATGATTACTCAAAATTATTTTGCTTAAATGCTGCTTGTGATGAATCAAGTGATGAAAAAGAAATTTCTCAAGAGGAGACGATTCACATTCTTTCGGAACTCAAACAAGTACATGATAGTCTTCGAGAATGGTATAAAAAGCAATGTAAGAATATTCTATTGCTTCGGTCTGAGAACACATCACAAAAAGAAACTATATCAAGACTTGAAAGCATGGTGACAAAGAAGGATTTTGAGTTGACAAAGAAGGATAAAGAACTGAACAAGACTAAAAACAAGTTGGAGGAAGCAAATGAAACTTTCAAGAAGATGAACAAAGGTAAAACCACTCTTGAAGAATTATTAGTTATGGGACATGATGATAAATGTGGTTTAGGTTATAAAAAAATATGATGATGAAGTACGAAATGCAAAACTTTCAAATGTTGTTTTTCAAAAGTTGTCTCAGCAAGTAGAAAATCTTTTGTAAAAGCTGGTACTAGAACTTCGACTGGCATAACTAGTCCCAGTACTTTTGAACTTGTTACTGAACATCAAGTTGTTAAAGAAAAACAACAAGTTGGTATTAGACAAACCATAAAGAAAAAGAAGTACATTTGTGAACAAATCTGGTTCAGGTACCAAAACTGCAGTGAGTACATGACATGCCAACAAAGTCTCAAACCCTGTTCAGAGACCAGAAGTTGTTTAGGTACCAAAGTCCCAGATTTTGTGTAATAGTGCATTGACAGTTTCTAAACCAATGTTTGCAGGTGCATGGTACTTGGACAGTGGTTGTTCCAGTCACATAACTGGTAACAAAAACTGTTTAGTGGACTACACTCCTTACAACTAAGGTTATGTGACCTACGGTAGTGGTGGTAAGGGCAAGATTGTTGGTAAAGGAGTTTTGAATGTTCACGGTTTACCTAACTTGACCAATATATTTCATGTCAAAGGGCTAAAATCAAATCTAATAAGTGTTAGTCAACTTTGTCATAATGGTTTAAATGTGAAGTTCAACAAAGAGTCTTGTGAAGTGTTTGAAGAAGATGCTAAGTGCATTATGAAAGGTGCTAGGTCACTGAATAATTGTTATTATGCTGGAAACACTATGTCGACTATTTTGCAGGTAGATGATATAATAGTTGGAGAAATTGTTCTAGTACCTGTTGCTGAACATGTTCCAGTACCTGTACCAGTACCGTTGTGAAACTGGTTCCAGAACCTGTTGCAGAACCAACTGATGATTTACCTAATGTAGTACATGACGCTTCATATGATGATTCAACTGATGATGAACCAAGATCAATGTCTGAAGAACCCGATGCTACTGATGGTCACTTAACTCAAGATTTTGTGTGTGGAGATTGCCTGAAAGGAAAACAAGTACGAGTACCACACACTGTAGACTCAACCAGGAGGACAACGCTGATGTGTACCAGTGAAAATCTCACAAGACACGATGGTGGTACATACACTG
This sequence comes from Euphrasia arctica, assembly GCA_014843705.1. Taxonomy (NCBI): domain Eukaryota; kingdom Viridiplantae; phylum Streptophyta; class Magnoliopsida; order Lamiales; family Orobanchaceae; genus Euphrasia; species Euphrasia arctica. Next base: position 6,174 of record JACOMQ010004963.1, read on the forward strand.
ACAGAACACTGTGCAGACAGAAGACTAGAACGGACACTGAATCCACGAAGATTAAATCAAGTTCCAGGACAGAACATTTGATAGTCGCCAATCAAACAAACCACTATAGTACTTCAGAAATCAACAACCGACGTCACTTCAACAGAGATAGTGTTGAGAAAAAGGTAATCAAATTAGAATATGTCAATACAGAAAAACAACTTGCTGATATTCTAACAAAGCCTTAAAATTTTGAGAGGTTTTCGACACTAAGGAAATCTCTTTATCTTTGCACCGCATGAAGTGATCGGAGAGGTTGAGTCAACATAAGTACTGACTGGTATGTATACTGTTCTAGTGACTACTCAATTTTTATGTTCAGTTCAGTTGAGAATTCGAGGTCTTAAAATTTTCGCAAAGAGATGAAAGTGTTATTATTTCACTCTCGATGTATAACTTGCTTGCATATCATATTTCTACACCGTTCGGTACCAGAGAAAAAAAATCAAAAAAGAAATCTCTGAAAAACCGAGTGTAGAATTAAATTTATGTATTGATGAGCATCGGAGTTGATTTTCTCGCTTATTGGACTATTCACCATTCAAGATGCTGAACTCGGCATAGCTGTTGTTTAGTAAATGAACTAGTATCATTTGGTTTTCGGCCATTGTTGACTCAACATGGAATGTGGTGAGTTGTGTGTGCACTGATAACTGAGTTCTCTCTAAGTGTTTAATACTCTTGATCTTCTTAATTGCCATGTTAGTTGTCTTCAATTTTATTTCTGTTTGGTATATTTGATATTTGATTATTCGATTTCTATTCATTATCTCCTAACCCATGTTTTGTGAAGTGTGTTGTTGTACGTGTTAGACCAGTCTCACATCAAGGGGAAGTCAATTTTTCATGAGTTTTGTGACTTGTTTCCCAGTTCCTGTTTTTTCATGTGTTGTGCGACTGGTCTGCCACCAGTTGCTGTTTCACTGTTCCTGTTGAGTACTGAGCTGCAGTACAGAGTTCACAATTCGTTCAAGAGTTCCCAGTCCCAGTAATCAGTACTCAGTTCCCAGTTCAAGACCTGCTGCATGAGTTCCCAGTATCAGTACTTAGTACCACGCCAGCTTTGCAGGGCAGTTTTACGACTACACGTGAAGTTTATTTTCGTAGGGGGAGCAAAGTTGCTTACATTTGCCAAGAGAGTTCATATTTGTAGGGGAAGTCGTCCCGACAGTACTTCAAGAGGAGAATTGACATCGAAGAATTGACGACACCTTCAGAAAGACAAAAAGGGGGAGTTTGTTGGAGTCGAATTAATTAATTTAATTAATTTGACTTTAACTAATTTTGACTTTTTTTGGTGGAATATTTATTATGAGAATATTTTTTATTGGTAGGAGAATCAAAGATAGAGAGGAAATGATATTCAAGATCAATGTTCTAAAAAACGCTAGGCGCTAATAGGATGGTGACCTGGGGCCTAGCGCCTAGACGGCTAGGCGGGGGCCTAGACGGATTTGGACGGATCTAGGCGGATTTGATTATTTTAATATAAATATATATATTATCAATAAAAATATATAATAAAAAGTCTAAAATTGTTAAAATAACTTAAATAATAAGTTTAAAAACATCTTAAAATAACTAATAAGTCTCATTTTTTAATAAGTCTAGAAACATGTTCAAATAACTAATAAATGGACATTGAATCATCCAATCCTCAATTCATCATTCCCAAAATCTTGTTCATGCGCAATTTCTATCTCACGCTCTTTGTCCGACTCAAGGTCAAAGTCTTCATCAACATCGTCTCCATCATCCTCCGTGTCATCGGATACAAAATCATCTTCGTCGGGCTCCCTCACTTCTTCCATATTGCGAGCACTTCTTCTTGGTTGCAATTCTTGATTAGCACCCGTTGCTTCACTCAATGTTCCCCATGTAAGGCCCGAGCCGGGAATGACCTCCTCATCTTCTACTCCATCAACTATCCAAGCTTGAGCATTATGAGCGGTACTAGCTATAAGTACATCAACTTTGTCACTTCTTCTTTTTTTCTTGTTCGTTAATCTTGCATTGAATTGCACATAGACTAGTTTGTTCATACGATCGGTATCTAGTCTATTTCTCTTCTTTGTATGTATCTACATAAAAATATCAAGAAATATATTTTTAGAATAAAATACACTAACATAACAATTTTAAAAAATAAGTTCAAAAAAATACCCCTTCAAAAACACTCCAATTTCTTTCACAACCGGATGAGCTTGTTGTCAAAGAAAAAATTCTCATTGCCATCTTTTGGAGGTTAGGTACATCATTTCCATAGTTAGACCACCACAAAACTATAAATTAAAAAAATATATTATTATAATTGAAAATATTAAAAATAATAATGTACGATAAAATAATCATATTTCATACCCGGATCGTATGTATATTCTTCACATCCTTTCTTTGCCAAAACTCTACCAAAAGCACCTTCTCGATTCTTGTACTTTCCCAACTCATTATTTATCACCGTGTTTTGAATTTCAAAGTCCGGAAATAGTCGCTCAATACAATCGAAAGCCCCATCCATGACAAAAGAATGTTCTTGTGATGACCATGAAGAAGAGTCTTTGTAGAAATAATAAGGATTTAACAAATAAGCCGTCAAGTGTAGTGGCGTGTCAATACGACCCTTTCCTTTGCTCTCCACTATATCATGTATAGGCTTATACCTCTCTTCCTTATTTTTCAAAGCTTCTTTAATCTCACTTTTGAACATCGGTCATTATTGAACATCCATTCTTCTCCCATTCTTCTTCTTGTGTCTTTAGCATTGATTTTGTTCTATCTACTTCTTCTTTCAAAAGTGGCCCTCCAAGTTGGTATTGACTAGGAGGTTGATAACCCGGACCAAATTGTCCAACCGCCTCAACAAACTTCTTGAAACTATCGTTGTCCAACGCATTGAAAGGGATGCCGGACTCATACACCCACCGAGCCAAATATTGATGAACTTTATGAGTTCTTTCTTTGAAGAGTGCATCGTGTATGTTTTGTTGTCTAGTTTGTCGAGTTTTAATCTCTTCATCGGGGTTGATTTGAGACACGTTTCTATCCATCGGACCAAGAGTACGAGCCTTTTTCGAACCTCTTCCTCCTTCCATAGCTTCAACTTCAACCAACTCTTCAATTTGAACTTCTTTTCGTATTTCTTCATTATCCTCTATCTTTTTAGTTTTTTTCTTTTTCGCTTCTTCAAGTGCCTCTTTACATCGTCTTTTATCTTCAATAGATGCCGATGGACAAGAAGTAATATTCCCTTTAATTCCGGTAATGTGAAGCTTGATTCTATACACACCTCCACTATATTCTTTTTCACACTTCAAACATCTCCATTTGTCTTGATTTGTGGCATTGCATAGCATTCCAAACTCCCATCCAATATCATTGCTATTTCTTTTCAATGCAACATTTGGAGCACTTGATTCGGCATTTGGATTTTGAGACATTTTTACTACAAAACAAATTAAACACTAGTTCATTACAGTAGGTCCATTACAGTAGGTCCAGGAAGCAAATTTTTTTTTAAAGAATACAGTGAGGGAAAGCGGAATTTTTAATATTCTATATAGCTTTTGGATTTTTAATATTCTATATACCATTAATTAATTTATTAATATTTTATATAGCATTTGAATTTTTATTTAGCGCACGCTGGAGCGGAGAGAAAGAAAAATATATTTAAAAAAAAAGTTTAAATACAAACTTTAAAAGAAAAAGAAAGAAAAAAATATATAAACTATATATACATACGCGTTGCGCAGCCAGAAAAAGATAAGGAAGAGAAAAAAAATAAAAAAAATATATACACTATATATTATATGCGTAGCGGCACTCCGCTGCGGCTAAAAAAAGAACAGAAAAACGAAGGTGAAAAATAACTTACAGGAGCAGCGCAGCGAGCCGGAGCGAGGTAAGAGAGGGAGGGGCAGCGCAGTGCGGTGGTGGTGTAGAGGTTTCTGAACTTTTAAATTATTTTTAGTTTCAACTTTTTTTTTACCGCTAATTTATGATCTAGGGTTTTTACAGTGAAACTAATTTCACTGGACCCGTTTTTTTATTTCACACCCGTCTGGCCCAATAAAACACCTAATTGGACCGCTTAGCCCGAATCGGAAAAAAAATCCGCCTAGCCTGTCCAGACCCGTCTTGAACCCGTCCAGCCATTCTTCCGCCTAGTACAGACCGCCTAGAGGTTAATTTGATAGGTGTGTGTCCGCCTAGCGCCTAGGCGCCGCCTAGGCCGTTTTTTAGAACATTGTTCAAGATCTACAAAATAAGGTACAAGATCTTCTAGTTATGAAAGAAGTCTTTTTACCATAGAAGATTAATTACTTGTAGGAGAAGACTTGTCCTTTATAAATAGAAGACTCACGTGGATTGAAGATCACAATGTAGAGACGCCATATTTTAGAGAGAAATATTTTTCTGCACACGTTTTTCTTTTTTAGATATTTATCCGAGTACTAATTATTCAATCTCGTGATTGTTTAGTCTTTATTTATTTTTCTCGGATTTTTTTGTATTAACGATTTAAAGTGAATGTTTATTGCTTTTGAAGCAGCTTGGTAGGTTGTATTAATTAATACTACAACTTACTAAGATTATATCCTTGTTCTCTACGTTTTTCAGTTGCTGTACTTTTTATAATTTTCGCTGCATAACTTAATCTGTTGTTCTGTGACAGTAGTACTCAATCTGTTGTTCTCTGGACAGCAGAACGTAAACTCGTTACAGTAACTGACTTTTCTGTTTCAGCACGTGAACTGCGAGTCGACCTCTTTTTCACCTCTCTTTAGGTACAAATTTATGCCATAACATATGATATATCAAAAATAAATTATACCTATTAATTTATACTTACACTCCCTAACAATACAAAGTACAATTCATATTTGATAGGTCTCACTATTATACACATTTTTATTTAATTTACACACATATATTATAAAAGAATTAATAAAAAATAAAAAAAATGACATATTAGGCCCACAATTAGAATTGTACCTAATATCTAAATTTAGATACTCAACTTTTTCTATCTTAAATTGTACCTATCTCCCAATGATGTACAATTCCATAGCATGTAGGAATTGTACCTAGGGTGAGGACAGTATTTTTACACTTTAGTGGCCCGTATATTCTAATTTTGCACTTACGTATTAATTTTACTGGCAACGGTTACTTGCAATGACATTTTTATCTGTACATCCGACTAGCTGAACTTTGACGAATTTGCACTTTCATGCAAAAAGCGGTGTTTTCCGGCGACACGTGAGATGCACGTGTTGATCGATGCCAGATGTCGCACTTTGTTTGGGTTGAAGATGTAAATTACATTAATAACCTTTCAGGTATTTTTTACGAACAAAAACACACCTTTCCAACAAATCACAATCTCCTACTATTTTATCAAAAAAAAAAAATCTTTCAAGATCTAAATCCACAAAAAATTGTACAGACACTTTTAGATCCACAAAAAATTGCTTTCAAGATCTAGATCTAAATATTTTTGTACAAGATCTACACACTTTTAGCAATTTCAAAACACTAGATAGTACTCCTACTATTTTATCCAAAAAAAATTGCTTGCAAGATCTAGATCCATCTTTGATAGCGGCAATCGAACAACGAAGACTGGTTCTTCGGTGAGACAGTGGCTAATCGACGAGGCAACAACATTCTCATACACCAGGGACGACAGTCACGAAGGACTGATTGGAAGCGTGGCGGCAGCCTCCAGCCTAGAGTCAACGAAGCGCCGCCTCTAGCCTCCACGACAAATCGTTCCAATGGTGACTTCGCCGAACCTCAACTCAAAAAGGGCGCCCACCGTGGTACACAACCCCTGCTTGGTGTGGTTCTCAATCAAGATCGGGGCAAAGTGTTCGGAACTTACAGGCGATGAAGGGAGGCCTATGGAGGAGGAAAGACAAAATCTATATTTTTTTTCGATTTTGAATCTGGGATTTTTTTTTCTTTTAAAACTCATGAATTAAAAAATTAAATCTGATTTTTTGAGATTGAATGAAAATTTTATCATTTGGTATTTATTTTTTAAATTTTGATGATGGATATTAATCCTTAGATCTGAAGATTTTGTACAAAGTACTGAATTTTTTATTTTTTTTAATAAAAAATGAAGAATAAGTAAATCTGCAAGATTTGTATAAATATAAATATTTTATATTTTTTATAATTAAAATGATAAATAGGAATGAATTCATATTAAAAATCTGGATATGTGAAAGTCAATTTTTTTTATTATTAAGTGGAAATGTCAAAAATACCCTCCGTCATTTGATACAAAAACTTTACTGGTCATGTGCATTTCATGTGTCGCCGGAAAACACCGCTTTTTGCATGAAAGTGCAAATTCGTCAAAGTTCAGCTAGTCGGGTGTACAGATTGCAAGGTGAGTAACCAAAGTACAAAAGTGCCTATAGTTCAGCTACTAACCTACAATTATCCCTTTTATATATATACTCAATATATATAATTTTCTTTACTACTCCTTCCTGGCAATTTATTAGATGGACCCCTACCCCATGCTATTTTTACCCCCTTTTCAATATTTAACCATTTCATTTTTTCAACCCTATTTTTTTTCCTTCTTTTTTTTCTCCCCTTTCACTTACGCGTTCTCTCTACCTCACACAATCGAGAATTCACGACTCCATCGAAGGCGGCGAATTCGACGAGGATAATTTGAAGATCGATGGTGACGCATCCAAAACTCCGGCGACGGTGAGCTCTCCAATGGTTCGCCCAATTTCTTCTTCTCCAAAGCACTGACTTAAATTCACATTATCTTCTTCTTCCTTCTCATAAACAGAGTTTGGTCGTTGGTGAGTGAACGGCGGATCTCCGAGGTTCACAAATTATCTCCGAGGCTCGTCGACAGCGCACGGAGACAGTACTTGGTTCTCGTAGGAGCGACGCCAGCAGTGGATCTGGAACGTGGATTGAGTGGATGATTCCGACTAGCGACGATGGTTATTGGCATCGTCTCCTCCAGCGAGTAGCGGCGAGGTGAGCGATTTCCAGCAGCGACGGCGAGGCAGCGACGACATGAGGTACCGGCGGCGAGGCAGGGACGACACGAGGCAGCGTAGAGGTATTTCAACCTAAACTCTTTCTCTAGTTGCGATTTTTTTTCGATTTAGGGTTTGAATATTATTTGTTTTCGATTCAACAATGATCGAGGGAGGCAACAATGATCGAGGGAGGCAACAATAATCGAGGGAGGTTGTCTAAGTTGGATTGGATGAGATTGGTAGCGTTGACATCAGTTTTCTGATCGATATTTTCGGGTTATTTTGTATCATTGTTGATATTATTTGATTGGACTACACGTACTCTTCAGGCGTAAAGGCCTAGGTTGCAAATACTGAACAAGCTAGTCGCGAGGCAGAAAAGAAAGTCGAAGCTCCGGTTGTTGTTGTCACTGGAGCATCCATAGAATCGGCAAGGCGATTGCTTTGGCTATGGGGAGATCTGGTTGCAAGGTTTTTTTTTTTTGTAATGTGCTTCAAATCTTTGTATATAGTATTACCCAAGACGTACTGTTTGTCTTAGTAAACTCATGACATTCTTTTTTGATACAGTATTATATCAGAAATATAAGAATTGGATTTGTCGAGTTGGGTTCACAATTATGGTTGCAGAAATTTATAGATTGTTTGTGCAGGTTCTGGTTAATTACGAAAGGTCATCAAAAGAGGCAGAAGAAGTTTGCAAAGAGGTGAATAAATACCTTAATTGATTTTTTTTTCTGGATTCTTGCACACTTTTTAGTCTAAAAATATTTAAGTGAATAAGTTTTCGACCCCTGCAGCTACTTTGATGGGCCTGAGCTTCTTTGATGCAGGCGACTTTTGCTTTTTTTTTTTTTGTTGATTTTAGGCAATGATTTTGGTCGCAACGATTTGCTTAGGGTTCTGAGGATATCATATCACTGTTATCGTATCAGAAATGGCGACTTTCAAGCTGTACAAGAAATCCACTATGAGCCTGACAAAAACGTTGGATTAGATGGTTTCTGGTGGACTTCTCATGCCCGAGCTCGCCATTAAGGTTCTGATTCAGTCCGACAAGATTATTTCTCTGTATCTCTCTCTCGCTCCTGCTTTGTCGTATTATTATTATCACCCTGAAGTACATTGTAGCAAAAGATTTGTCTATTGATTGTTTGTTAGGAGGCTGGACCGTGACTGAGATACTCATTTTTGAACACTATGTTGGATGAAGAAAAGTGCTTTTGAAAAGTAAATTGATCTGCCTACTTTTCTTACTTCTAATGAGCAATTTCCTCTTGTTTTTTATTGATGCACTTTCCTTCAAAAAACACACCTGCACATTTTCAAAATATTATCCTCATTCAACATTTGATAGTGGAACGTATATAGATTGAGAATTGCTCACTACTACTTTTTCAATATTGTTTACATTTACTATTTTTGATACTTATGAACGTACGCTAGGAGACTTGTCGTAAATTATGTGCCTTAAGAAACTTGACAAGTTTATTTTTATACTAAGTATTACTCTTTTGTATACGCTTGACTTGTTGTAAATTATGTGCCTTAAAAAACTTGACAGGTTTATTTTCATACTAAGTATTATTCTGTTGTATACTACATCTACTTGACAATGATTGTGACAAGGTCCCCCTTGGCTTTTTTTTAAACAATTCGAAAATGTGAATTGAGACGAAATTGTTGAATCTGTTCAAGTAGTGTGTTTATAATTCTGAATAGATAATTTTTTATTGTAATTAGACTTACTTTGGTGATGATTTTTGTATTGTATATCCAATGCAGTTTCATGTACATTTGGAGATCCATGAACTAGTTCCACGAGACCCAGAACACCCAGAACGACATAGTCCAGCAGGGCCGTGGAAATCGCTCTCATGCCGCTGAAATCGCGCATGCTTGATCAACTTTATTTACGTTTTTGGACTGGAAAATCACATATATGTACACAAATATTGCAATAGTTATTATTTTAATATAATTTTCAATAATAAAATGAAATCTACTCTATATTATAGTGGGTTTTGCTCCGTTGGATATTACATTCTACTCTATTTTTATAATTAGTTCTCTACTTTAACTTAGATTGAATTCTGGATCCTTTGTCTTTAGCTCTCACTTTTTTTTTGTATTAAAACTGCAGGGGAGATGTTTTATAAAGATATTTATGATCGAGTTGTTGTTTATGCTCAGTCGAAAAATTAAGATTTCAACTTATACAATAATTATGCTTTATTATGTGTATTCTACTGTTTTTAATACTAAGTTTTACTCTGTTTTATATTTCGTTCTACTTTTTTTTAATACTTTTTTGCTAAGTTTTTTTAGGATAACGAGGGTAATTACGTTGTGCACCTTGTTTATGAAGTTCGAAGTCTAAAAGTTATTTCTCTGATTACAAGTTCCAGATTTCCCGCAGTGTTACATGATCATGTCCAATGTTTTTTTTTTTGCTTTGTGGCAACATTGTGTTGATAATACTGGTTTTTTAGTGTTGATCATATTGCTTCTTGTTATATATATTTTGAAGAGAATGTATGGTTCTATTTGTTGGGAATTTAGATACTAATTTATATTTGTGATCCTGTTCAAACGTATAATTCTTACTTTCGGGTAACATAATTCTGTGTTTTGTGTTCTATTGTTATTTATTATGATTTTTACTCTGTGTTACAATGAATTACCTTTCTACTGTGGTTTTTTAAGAATGACGATGGTGTTTACGTGGTGCACCCTGTTTCTGGAGGTCAAAGTTTAGAAGTTCTTTCACTGAATACAAGTTCCAGATTTCTCGCAGTTTTATATGATTATGTCCCCGGATTGTTTTTTATATTTTGGAAATGCTGTGTAGATCACATTGATTTTTTTTATTGTTGATGATGTTGTGTTGATGAAATTCTATCGTTGATTTTTATTTTTTTTCTGTTGAACCGTATTTTTTTATTACATTGAGAATTATGGTTAAGTATTTTTTTTATTCATATATTAGACGTTGTGTACAAATACAACAAAATTAATGATAAAATGGAGTAGAATATAACCAAAAAGAGAGTAGAATACACTACTAAATGCAGTAAAACTCATTAAGTCATGGTACCGCCCTCGATTCAAGTTTGCCTCCCCCGATTATAAATCGCCTCCCCCGATCGTTCACCGCCGAAGGCGGCCCCGATCGTTCGCTTACCTCGATTAGTATTCGCCTCTCTCAATTATTGTTGTCTCCCTCGATTATTGTTCGCCTCTCTCGATTATTGTTGCCACTTCGATACAAGACCTTTCGATACAAGATCTTTCGATACAAGACCCCCTCTTTATCCTTTTATTAAAATTCTGAAGCCGCCGAAGGTGGCCGTAATCATTGTTTGCCTCCCTCGATTATTGTTGTCACTTCGATTATTGTTGCCACTTCGATACAAGACCTTTCGATACAAGACCCTCGCTTTATCCCTTTATTAAAATTTTGAAGCCGCCGTAGGTGGCCGTAATCATTTTTTGTCTCCCTCGATTATTGTTTGCATCCCTCGATTATTGTTGCCTCATTCGATTATTGTTGTAGAATGCATCAATATATGGGGTAGAATATGATACATAATAGAGTAGAATAGACTACTAATTGCAGTAAACCTCATTACAACAACATAATGACCTCGATTATTGTTTGCCTCCCTCGATTATTGTTGCCACTTCGATACAAGATCTTTCGATACAAGACCCCCCCTTTATCCCTTTATTAAAATTCTGAAGCCGTCGAAGGTGGCCGTAATCATTGTTTGCCTCACTCGATTATTGTTTGTCTCCCTCGATTATTGTTGCCTCCCTTGATTATTGTTTGTTTCTCTCGATTATTGTTGCCACTTCGATTATTGTTGCCACTTCGATACAAGACCTTTCGATACATGACCTTTCGATACAAGACCCCCCTTTATCCCTTTATCAAAATTCTGAAGCCGCCGAAGGTGGCCGTAATCATTGTTTGCCTCCCTCGATTATTGTTGCCTCCCTCGATTATTGTTGCCACTTCGATACAAGACCTTTCGATACATGACTTTGCGATACAAGACCTTTCGATACAAGACCCCCCCTTTATCCCTTTATTAAAATCCTGAAGCCGCCGGAGGTGGCCGTAATCATTTTTTGCCTCTCTCGATTATTGTTGCCTCCCTCGATTATTGTTGCCACTTCGATTATTGTTGCCACTTCGATACAAGACCTTTTAATACAAGACCTTTCGATACATGACCCCACCTTTATCCCTTTATTAAAATTCTTAAGCCGC
>JACOMQ010004964.1:0-17508 GCA_014843705.1 Euphrasia arctica
TGAATATTATTATATTATAGTGAATGACTTGTTGGCTAAGTCAGAAACCCTAGATTGTATCCTATATAAAGGGGTCTCCCCATATGAATGAATACAACAATTCACAAGAATTCACAACAATTCTATTTTTCTCTGATGTTCTCTCTATATCTAATCTATTATTCTCTCTCAATTCTCTTGAGTTTATAACATTATCTATATTTTTGCCTCTTTTTTTTACTTTTAACAAAGTTTGATGATGTCAAAATAAATAATTTGATTTATTTCCACTCTTAAAAATATATATTTACTTTAATTTTATGTCATTGTTTTTTTAACAATATTTATATTTTTTCTTTACAAAAGTGGATGTTTTTATTTTTTTAAATAATTAATTAGTTTTAATAAATTTGTAAATTCTGAATTAAAAAAAAAATCTTACTTTATGGGCATTTGAAAAATGTATATTACTATTATTTAAGAGAAAAGTTCTCATTTAATTTAATTAACAAAGACGTTATTGGAATTTTCTTTGAACCCACTCAAATAAATTCACACGGGGTTTAATATTCAATATATAATACTAATATATATATATGTATAGAGTAGAGAGAACAATATTATAATACAAATATTAACAAATAAAAAATAGAGGGTGGGCCAATTATCTAAATAGTACTAAAAATTACTAGATGCATAAATATATATAGGGAAAAAATAAAAAATTAAGGGGGGGCCAAGGCCCATGCTGGGCCTTAAGCTGGGTCCGCAGCGTATGCACATTATTTTTCTTGAAATAATTATTTGAATTGAAAATTTTAATTTATCATGTGAATATTAAACTTTTACTCAACTACTCTCAGCCATTGACCATTTGTGTTATAATAGTCTCTCTAGCATGCTGATGCTAGCCGACTAAAATGCAACATTAAAATGTCGATCACGTACTTAAATAGGTGAAATATGAATGTGCTTGATCCAAAGGGTTCAGAACACTGAAATACAATTAGAAGTTCAGAACGAATCAAATTTGAACAACATGAATTGATTGTGTACTAAATTTATCGGATTAAAATTCCTAAGTAGATAGTTAGCTAGTATAACATAATCAAAATAGTCAATAAATCCATTTTTAAGGAAATTATGATTTAATAAAGATTATGGTCCCCCTTGCCTACAAGTAGCAATTGACAGCATAATAAGACTTAAAAGTGTAGACACAATCACTCTTTGAGCAAGTCTTTGGCTCAATCATTTCCAACTTTATTATCAAGTTAATAGCCATTTTTTTCATTTGTTTCATTCTAATAATTTCCTAAGTATTGACTTTCCCTTACTTTCTAAAAAATCTCAAACAAACATTTCATTATGTTATGCATTTTTTCAAGTACTCAAATCTTATCCACCTGCACCGACTAATATAATAGTAAGCGTATAAAACATTAAAGAATTTTGAGTCTTTTTTTTTAGTTTGTTATTTATAATAAATTAATTTATAAGTAACTTACAGTACCTACATAAATGGACCATTTTCTCGGCAATTAAATTCCAAAAATTTGTACACACCCTTGTTGCAACTTGTTTTTTTATAAGACAATCCTTTTCCGATCCATGTAATTTATCTCCTTTTAATTTCCAATCCTTGTATTGTGGGATATTTGGAAAAGGACCCACAAGTGGGACCCGCCACTGTCCACCCACGAGCCTCTCTTTTTTTTTGCCACCCACTGCAACTCACGTGACAAACAACTCACAGTCACGTGACTTCTCGCCCTATCATCACCACCTCGAAAATGCTCACGCGCCACCAACTCACACAGTTCCGTTCATAATTTTTTCTTGACCAAAATTGGATTTAAATAAGAAAGATATCTTATTGTATCTTATTGTACATTTTTAAATAAATTGGTCCTCGTGAATGTACGTGGTGTCAGTTACACTTTTCAAGAAACCATTGAATTTATGCGTTGGAATATTTTTAACTGCATTTACTTCCTAACAATTCTACTATATTTTTCTTCCCGCACCAATAGTGAAGACATGAAAATTACAATAAATATAATGTTATTGACTTTTTATTAAAAAATTCAAAGTAAAAATATACAGTATTAATAAATTAATCAAATAAATAATTGAGAGTAATGTTTACAAAAATAAGAATATTTTTTTGTAAATATAATTCATTCAGAAAAAGTTGTGACAATTACTATTGAACATAGAAAATATACAACAAATAATTACTAAATTTTATGCATGTAGATTTTTAAAATTGTACTCCATTTGTTTGGAACATCAACAATCAAACCTTGTTATTTTTGATTAATTACACAAAGTAAATTATTAACTGTAAATTTTATAAACAATAATAAATATAATTTTGTGTGCATTTATAATATATAATGAATATAAATTTATAAGTAATTATATACATGAAATAACAATCAATTCACGTGTCATCTTATTATAATTATTGGTCAGTGAGATTCATTTAAGTATAATAATTCAAAATTTAAATATTATAAATTAAAATAAAACAAAACATTTATCATTTAGTGAGAACAAATTTATTTATTTTAATTCTACAACATTTTACATCTACTATTTAAAAATACATCAAATTCAAACTCGGTCAAAAAAGTATCCGAATTAGGTAGACTGCGTTTTAATTTCAAGTCGCCTCCTTTGACCGGCGCAGACCACATAACGCGACGTGCTAATCACGCGCCACCGCCGAGAGTGGATTTATCTTCGGAAAGAGTATTTTGCATATAAAACGACACAAACACCTGTGTCCGGGGGGCGTATTTTTCGCTTCCTCTAAATCCAACACAATCCTCCTCGCAGCGTCGCCATCTTAGTAGACTCTGTTTCTGTTGACTTCTCCAAATCTCACTCGCACGCTCACTGCGTGTGGCGGTGCGTTTTCTCCTCTTCTTTCCCGGGCATGAAGCTGGTTTACCCCGCCAAAATCGGCGGCGGGGAAGGGAAGGCGGCGGCGGCGGTGCTTTTCAAGTCGAAGCTGAAGTGGGTCGGGCTTTTCGGGCTCGTGCTCTCTGCTTTCTCCCTCTTCACCCACTTCCTACTCGCGAGATGCAGCGATGGGTTCGTCGCCTCCGAGTTCAAATCCTCCGTAACCATCTTTTCTTGGAGGCCCATTTTCGAGAACCCGGAATTCTCAGCCCGTGTAATGTGATGAAGATCTCACCTTTTTTCTGTTTTTCGAGATTCTGAATCTGGGTTTTGATTTTGAGTTTTTTGTTTCTGGAAATGAAGTTTGGATTTGGTGAATTATGGGGAAAATTACTTTTAGGGCGAATTGTTAATTCAGCTAATGTGGGTGTTTAGTGGGGTCGATTTTTTGGGGGTTAATTTTTAATTACACTTCTTGCTTTTGAGTGTGATTTTAGATTTCCAATATGTGGTGTTTTTTCTTTCTTTTTCCTTTTTGTGTTTCTGATCATGATATTTTTTTTCTTGTAATGCAGAATGCATTGCATAGAAGACTATGGTCCCCTGTGAGGGATCTTGAATCTATGCATCCATATGCAAATCCCAGAGGAAACAACTATGTAGGTTAGATCTGCTTCTGTATGCTCATGCACTGCTGTATATTTGTTCAAAGAAAGTAAACACATTTGAATTGAAACGAAGTAATAATGTGCTATTACAGTCTTCACGTTGAAAAAAACCGATATTTCTTGATAACTTGGTGATGTTTAGTTGTCATTTGATTACCTTGCAGCTCCTGATTCACAGAGTAATGGATTTTTGTTCGTAAGAATACGAGGGGGTTTCCATGAAATTAGGAACTCGGTGAGAATCTTGATCCAGGCCCAGCTGTAATCTCATTCGGTCAATTCTTTTGAATAAATTTTGTTGACAATGTGATCAAGAAGATTGTTCATTTCTACAGATTTGTGATGTTGTCGTGGTTGCTCGGCTTCTCAATGCTACTTTAGTTATTCCCGAGATCCAATCCACTACGAGTAGCAAGGGAATCAGGTTGGCTCCTTTCTCTTGAAAAAGTGATTGTTACCACCTTTTTTTTTCAGAAAAAAGAAGTGATTTTTATTCTGAAATGGAGAATTTGATTTCGTATTCTGCTTCTAGTGTACTGGGACTTACAACTTATCATCAACTTGATTCAGATTTTAGTAGCTTATGTTTAAACTGATCTTTTTTAAATCTCTATAATGTTTGTTGTTCTATGCAGCACAGAGTTCAAGAGTTTCGCCTATCTCTACAGTGAGGATCGATTCATCGCGGCTTTAGCGGAAGACATTAAAGTTGTGAAAACGCTTCCAAAGGACCTCAAGGGAGCAAGGAGGAAGAAAGAGATCCCTTCTTTCAAAGTGCCTAACAAGGCATCTCCGTATTTCTATCTTCATCACGTCCTACCAGTGTTGAACAGGCACTCGGTTGTTGAGCTTGTTGTGCCCGATGGAGGATGCTTGCAGGTAATTCGATGTTTCTTTTTCCTTGAAAATCATGGCTGTATCTCAAATTTTTTCTTTCCGAATCTTATTTTGTGATTTATAACTTCATGACTCAGGCCATACTTCCTCCACACCTCGAAGAATATCAGAGGTTAAGATGTCGAGTATCTTTTCACGCTCTAAAATTCAGACAGGAGGTCCAAGAACTTGCCACGAAGATCCTGTACAGATTAAGAGCTTCCGGCCGGCCATTTATAGCCTATGACCCCGGGATGACAAGAGATGCTTTGGCATATCATGGTTGTGCCGAACTCTTTCAGGTGTTCTTTTTCGTTTAACTAATATCGAGTTTTGCCTTTATCTAGTTACGGTTGTAATAATTCGAATTTTTCTTCTTCTTTCCAGGACGTACATACTGAACTCATCCAACACAAGCGAGCGTGGATGATAAAGCGTGGAATCGTTAAAGAGAACCTTTCCGTGAATTCATCCGAGCAACGCCTTAACGGTTTATGTCCGCTTATGCCAGAGGAAGTATGTTGCATTTCTCTTATGTTTTTTTTTTTTTTTTTTTTTGTATTAGAAAACAGACAACATAAAAAGTGTATCATGTTCGATCCAGATCGGAATCCTCCTCCGAGCGCATGGCTATTCATGGGACACTATCATCTACGTCTCAAGTGGAGAGGTCTTCGGTGGTCAGAAGAAGCTAATCCCGCTCCACGCCATGTTCGAAAACGTGGTCGACCGGACATCCCTAACCATGCCTCGGGAGCTCAGCATAATGTACGGACGTGAAGCTAATCTCGTCGACCGACCTCAAAAGACCGTATCGCCCCCTGCAGTTATCAACAGAGAGGAAAGGAATAATCCAAGCCGAACGAATTCCAGAACTCGACCCCTTCCCCTCCCGCCCCCACCCCCAAGGGCGAAGTACCCTTACAACATGGAAGGGTGGTGGGGTTGGGTGGCAGAGAGCGATAACGAGCCGGAAAGCACAGTCATGGAGCTGAGAACAAACGCACATAAGTTGTTATGGGAAGCAATCGACTATGCTGTGTGTGTCGAGGCAGACGTGTTTGTCCCGGGTTTCGATCGAGATGGAAGAGGGAACCCTAATTTCGCTAGCTTGGTTATGGGGCATAGACTATATCGTTCGGCTGCTTCCAAAATATTTCTAATAGACAGGTAACTGTTTTTTTGTTTGATTGTTGAACTTCGAATGGTAATTAACGTTTACGTTTTTATTGCACAATAGGAAAGAGGTTACGAGGCGGTTGGAAGAAAACCGGGACCATGTTTACCAAGCCAACCACACTTGGATCGCGTCCATACGAAGACACCTCCGGAAGCACTTATCGGATGGGCTGGCTGAAGAGCTCACGAGATCCAAACCCCTCTCGTTTCTGTCTTTCCCTGTCCCCGAGTGCTCGTGCTCGAGAAAAGCACCACTCAATGCTTCGGGTGTGTTTCATAGTACTTTGAAAACCATGAGACGATGTCCATCTTGGATGGGGAGTCAATCATCCAGTGGCATGGTGGGCCCGCCTGGAAATGACGATGATGATGATAGCGGAGAAGATGATGATTCTGATCCCCCGACTGCAGCTCTTCTTTTCCGGCAAGATGTGGAAATGAGCAGTAAGGAAGAGGCGCCTCAGATGGAGGATCAAGAAGAGCTCGAAGCTGGCGAGAGGTAATATGTGGGATGAATGAATGATCTGATGATGATTGTACAAAAGGGAGTTGGGGGGCTCGGGTCATGCAGGTGAAAGTCGGGGCGATCGATTTTGATGTCGTCTGACTTAGTTTAACTAGTTCAGTTTTGTTGTGCAACTCAAAAGAACAAGGGCTTGAAGCATTAGGGAATTACTGGCTGTGTGATTGAAATATTTGTTAATTTAGGGGTGCTTTTTGTAATTAACTTTTGGATGTGTTTGTAGTCATTTTGTAATGAACTTTGGAAGTATTTAGGAAACAGAAGCATTGAATTTGCTGAAAGTTTTTACCTGATTTGGCCCAATTACTATGCAATATTACAAAATGACCCAAAAACTTAAAATATCTGCTGCTATGTGCAATTTTACCAAACTTGAGGGTACATTTTGTAATAATCCCATTTCTATTACAGGTCAACAGATCATGGGCTTGAAGCATTAGATAAATACTGGCTGTGTGATTGAAATATTTATTAGTTTAGGGTGCTTTTTGTAATTAACTTTTGGATATGTTTGTGGTCATTTTGTAATGAACTTTGGAAGTATTAGGATACAGAAGCATTGAATTGCTGAAGGATTTGGCCCAATTACTTTGCAATATTACAAAATGACCCCAAAACTTTAAAAATGTCTGCTGATTTGTGCAATTATACCAAACTTGAGGGGTGCATTTTGTAATAATCTCATTTCTATTACTGGTCAACACAACATGATATGTAGGTGCTCCCATTGCAATAATATCATGACTATCATCACAAAAATCTTATTTATGACTACAAACAGAAAGAGGAAAAAAAGTCTTTCTGGTAATTAAGTTCATGCATATCCTCATCAATCTTCTGCTGCACAATTTAACACAGCAAAATCACCATTTTTTTCCTACAACAACTAAAAGAAAAAATATAAAAAAAACAAACATAAAAAAATGTTACTCCCAATCCTGATGGTGATCACACTGCAGGTTTTCCCCGTCGTAAACTCTGAAAACGACAACGTTTCAAAACATCCTTCTGCACCGGCAATGTACGTGTTTGGCGACTCTATATTCGACAATGGGAATAACAACCTGCTTCCGACTCTGGCCAAGGCGGACTTCGAGCCGTACGGCATGAGTTTCGACGGGGGGCCCACCGGAAGATTCACCAATGGAAGGACTGTGGTGGATTTCATAGGTGAACTAATTTGCCTTTCAGTTTCATTTTTTTTCCTTCTGACTTATTTTATAAATGCAGCTGAGTTTCTTGGATTGCCTTATCCTCCGGCATATCTAAGCCTAAGTAGGGTACTGAATTTCGGGGCCAGACGAAAGCCGAGAGGCCTGAATTTCGCATCAGGATCATGCGGCATTCTTCCTGAGACTGGAAATCTATATGTATGTTCTTGAGACTGAACTATTATCGATTAAATACGCGAATTATTTTAAAAAATCGAATTCTTGCAGGGGAAATGCTTGAATCTAGGCGAGCAAGTCGGGATCTTTGAGAAAGCAGTGAAACACGAACTGTCGAGTCACTTCGGAAACAGCCCCGACGAGCTTTCGAATTATCTGGCGAAATCAATATTCGCAATATCGATAGGTAGCAACGACTACATCAACAATTACATGGAGAAGAAACGTTACGACACCAGCAAATGTCACTCTCCTCGATCCTTCGCCAGGCTTCTCATCCAGAGGCTTTCCCAACAGCTTCAGAGGCTGTACGATTCTGGAGCCCGAAAAGTGGTCGTGTTCGAAATCGGGCCCATCGGATGCATTCCTTCAAGCACGGGACAGTTTAAGCACGACGGGGGATGCGTCGAGGAGATCAACCGGCTTGCGGTCATGTTCAATGACCATCTTGCCCTCATGCTTCAGAATCTGACATCTACACTCGAAGGGTCGTCCTTCGTTCTCGGCCATGCTCACTGGCTTGGCTACGATGCAGCCATTAACCCGTCTAAATACGGTTAGTTATCGTAAATTCGTAATCCACCTATCTCCTATTCGATTTTAGGCTCAATTTTTTTTGCTTTGTAGGCCTAAAGGACTCGAGCAAGGCATGCTGCGTAACATGGTTTAACGGGACCTCAGGCTGTATACCCGAGCTAGGGGCAGTGGCTTGTCGGGACCCGGACCAACACTACTTCTGGGACGGCTATCATCTAACCGAGACCCTATATAGAACCATAGCCACCAATTGTATCAATGGTTCCTCTGTTTGCATCCCCAAAAACATCAAACAGTTGGTGCTACAAGACTGAATAATATCATTCTCAAGAAAAGATTGGATTTTTATTTCGAAATCAAGTGTATACTCTAATGTACATTACAAAAAAAAAAAAAAAAAAAAAAAAAGGGTTCATATGGATCTAACTTGTAGTATGCGACTTCACTCGTGTGACAAAATTGTGAAGCCAAGTAACCTAATAATATGCTGATGGAACTACATATAGTCATGCGTATTTGAAATGTATCCTTAGTCGTTCGGCTGGCTGTTGTGGATTGGTGATTTTCTTCGTGCCATCGCTTTCGTGTAGTCCCTGGTCATCAGGTTCGCCACCTCAGCACTGGCCGACTCAAGAAACTCCTCTGAGCTCGTCGGGATATCACCTGGTTTGTTATTCCCAACCACTTGCAGCATTTTTCTTCCCATATGCAGAAACTTTCCTGCAGATAAAAATTAAACATCAGAACTTGAATTTCGTATAAATCTGCTTTCATACAAGTGATTTTTCATCGATGCAATACCTTCACAACACTTTGCACTAGTGTACTCCAAAGCAAGAAGCAGGATTACAACACTCAGCAGTAATCTTGAAAAGCTCCTAAACTCCATTTTGAGATTTTCTCGAAAACGTGTCTTTACAAAAAAAAAACAATCTTTCTTTTTCAGCAACAACGACCGAACAGAGAGGAACCCAGAGAACACGGTGTGGGCCTTTTATAGAGAGTTCAAAACCGGAGTCAAAGCTAGGTCGGTTTCCGACAGTTTGCTTGTCTTTTCTGAGTTTTTTAATGCGGTTTTCTAGTTACAAAAAACAGGACTTGGGAGAACTCAAAAGGTATTAAAATAATGACATACATATATACATAACAAAAATAATATTAAATCACACAGAGATGCATGCATATGTTTTGAGAGTTGATTTGTGAACTCTAAAAATGCAAGTGAATTTTCCCCTCGACCGTGAATTTTTTCCTGGAAGTCAATATTCCACATGCTCTTTCTATCTACATACAAAAAGGATATATCCTTCAACTATGACTATGAGCTGTCAGAACAAGAAACCCACTCTCACACACACAGGCCGAGATTCAGAGATTCGTTTAACGGTTTTAAGTTTGAATATTAATCTTTGATTGGAATCAATCATCAACTTTGGATACTTGTGACCTCATCCCCTAATCATTAAATATTAGAACTTGAAAATTTTCAACAATTGACTTGGTGCAATTATTCAAGATTCCGGGGTGGTTTTTGTAATTAATCCATAATGTGAACATAACCAGCAAGCCCCGGAATGAACATCAAAACCAGATAACATCGATGGACCTACTGACCGACCTCACAAGCTCGGGGGAGCCAAGAACATGTAACATTATTTGCTCCACATCATTCAAAAATAAAAAATGTTTCACTGCACAATTTTTTAATGATATGATAAATTGGTGTGAGAGCTTCATGTGAAGAAGCTCAACAAAAGAGGTGGAGACACGTGGATAAAAGGGTAAAGCTTCGAATACCGATGCCATGTCTCATCAGAAACAATTTTCTTTTCCTCAGAATCAAACAAAAACTGGTGGTCTTAAAAGATGGGGGGGATTAGAATAGTAATAACAAAAACGAGCATGGTTATTTTGGGGATAAACATAAGCTCACATATGCGTGTCCTTCATATGTACGGACCAGAGCTTTCGAGGACCCCGGAAATTCCAACTTTCAACATGCTAAAAAAGCAGTCAACTTTGACAGTGAAAGCGAGGAATTTCACATATTCGAGTTCATGTTCACACCCGGCAATGCCTAGAATCGCAACCCCGATTTTCCTTTGATCGTTGCAAAGAATTTACTAAGTGGCACCGAGACCAAACTGTGAATCAGCACGGATGTTTTTTCTGAGAAATCGAACTGAACTCAAGCTGTTTCTTTTGATCACATACTGAAAACAAAAGAACCGTGTCGACAGCTGTTGATCGAACAACGGAACAAGCATAATAATGGCTCATCATTTGATTGATACATGAGGAAAAGCAATTGTCTACATCCATCAAAGGTTCATGCCGACATATTTTTAGACTAATTTCAAACACTTTTTCTCAGTTATTTTGTACCTATCAGAAAAATGATACAAGACGAGCCTCAAAACAAATCAGAAAGTACACCGCCTCAACACACCACAACATCAAATCATGGATCATTTAAACACACCTGGCTATCCAAGACCGAACCTTTCTATCCACGTCCTAAAGAAGTCATTTTCCCTGATTGCAAGACGTGAAACAAATCAAGTTATCCTGCCCTCCAAAGCACTCGAATCTCTCGGCTCGTAGCCTCAAGCGTGCTCAATATACCTCGGTGGCATCCGACTCACCTCAACCCGAACAAACCTGCCATGGTCAAACTCTGCAATCATCCATTCTATACATCATTAGGCCTAGGGGCGAAAGCGTCTCTAAGTAGAACCTCAAGTCGCAAAATTCCACTTTTTGATGAGCATAGGTTGAAATCCGGAACCATCTTACGGACCTACCAATGGCTAAGCCTAGAGTCATACACCTCGGTTGGCATACATATTGACGGCAACAATGACTTTGAACAAGCAGCTTTTCCAATCGACGGCCATGATCAGCTGCCTTTGTATATTGGAGTGCATTCTTGGTAGATTGCCCTCTTTGGGTAAGTGAGTTGCAGACTAATGCTTTGAAAGTCATCGTGTCAAGGCTCAAGAAGCACACGAGCCCCACAAAGGATCCATCGGCCAGGAAGCTCACGGTGGTAGTAACGTAAATACGATAAAAAAACCACTGCTTCGGGGGAAGGCTGAACATGGAGCATTGGGGATGTTCGGGTTTTTTCAGTACGAGGAGGCAGAGCCCCTGCGAGTGGAAATTCAGGAAAACACTGATACACAACCGGAGTCGAATAAGTGAAATTTTAATTAAGCAGAAGAAACACACTGATAATACACCAAACATTGAAAACTCAGGAACAACCAAACTCAGCAGATTTCCTTTTATTAGTTATATGATCCGATTGAAAAAGATTACGTTTTTCCTAATTAAGATCCAATTCTAATGCTTTAAAGCTATATTAGCCATTTTAGCCCAGAAAAATGAGTACTAAATAAAAATGTGTTCTTTGATTCAAAATTACTGTACAAATAGAAAAGAAAAAGGTAAAGAAGATTTACCTCATCTAGTGGGTCGTCAGTAATCTGAATTCCAGAGCACAAAACAGAGCATTATTCTTGTGGGATTATGAACACAGTTCTTATTTTCCTGGTCGGATCTCCATTTCGATGGATCCGACCCGTTGGCAACACCTAAAAAGGAAATACGGAGTACTTTTTTTTTTTGAATTTTCAATTAATATTTGATTTAATTATTTGTATGGATCAGCTTTCAATTCAACCCACCCACATCAAGGAAAATGGTCCTGTCCATGTTACATCAGACCCCCACTAACTGGGCCGGGTCGGACCTAACATAAAGATCCGAAAACTAACCCTCGCCTACAGTAGCAAAAATCTGTGTTCCCTGCAATTTCCTTAAAATCTCGATATTGTAGAGGAAGGTGCAGGGAATTAACGTACACTCTCCGGCCAATCGGGTGTATCACACGTGCCGCCACCCACTTGACGGCGAAAATCCCTCCCCTTCCTAAATCCAAACCCCTTCCTTTCAAAAAAACACTCACAGTTAGATACAGATAGATACATAGATTTATCATACACATTCCCCAGATCAAATAATTGAGACCCAGATTATGCATATGCGTTAAATCAAACCGCCGATTCGTAACGCAGCATTTCGGGATTTCGCAATTAAGTATTTTTTGCCGTTTTTCTTCTTCTTCTTCTTGCTGTTGTTCATTTCTTCGAAATTTTTTTTGAAATTATTTAGTCGGTGTGAGATGGGGGCGGTGACGTCGTCGATGGCGGCCAAGTTCGCATTTTTTCCGCCGAATCCGGCGTCGTACGGTGTGGCGCTGGTGGAGGGTACGGGGAAGCTGAAGATGACGGAGGTGGCCGAGCGCAAGAACATCGACGTGCTGAAAGTGAAGACGAAGAGAGGAACGGAGATCGTGGCTCTGTATGTGAAGAATCCGGCAGCGAAGCTGACTCTGCTGTACTCGCACGGCAACGCCACTGATCTGGGGCAGATGTACGATCTCTTGAGCGAGCTAAGCATCCTCCTCGGAGTCAACTTGATGGGGTATATTCCTTTTCGATAATTACACATGTTTTAGTGTACTAAAGATCAAATTTTCTTTCAGAAAAAGGTTGTTTTTAATGTGAAGAATTGTAGGTTTTGAGGTGCATTGATGTGCTAGGTTTATAGGTTCTTGATGACCGATAATTTGTTGTTAGTTGAGGTCGATGGAATAATTGTGATCACTGTATTGGTTAAATTTGACAATGACAGATTTATGTGGCAATGTTAGAATACTACTTAGTTATTAGATTCGTATAGGCGTCGTTTTACCAAATTAGAGTTCATAATTGTTGTGCTCATCGGAGACTGAATTTTTTATTTTCCATTTATTCAGGTATGACTACTCGGGGTATGGCCAGTCAACTGGCAAGGTATGAGAATCGAAAGGGGTTTATTAGCTTTTGAGGAAACTTTTTGAATATTGCTAATTTTCATTGTGTTCGTGCGTGTTTATTCTTTCCTTAGCCAACTGAGTTGAATACATTCGCTGACATTGAAGCCGCATATGAGTGCCTCAAAGAGATTTATGGAGTGAAGGAAGAAGATATAATATTGTATGGGCAGTCGGTTGGCAGTGGGCCAACTTTGGACCTCGCGTCTCGTTTGTCTGGTTTAAGGGCTGTGGTTCTACATAGCCCACTCCTATCTGGGCTTAGAGTTATGTATCCCGTCAAGCGAACGTATTGGTTTGATATTTATAAGGTAATTATATCACAAAGCAATCAAGACTATCTTTGCCATTTAGCATTTCATCTTATAGTTCTATATATTCATCGTGTACACGTGGCATGGGTTGATACTGTTACAATAGAAGACGAAACATTAAATGAAATGATACTCTCAACTGTCTTTTTATCTTTTGTTTTTTTCACACTTTCATGGTATAATCTGGATGATTCATCCATTTAATGACTACATGGTTTTCTGTGATACAGAATATTGACAAAATCCCGTTGGTCGTATGCCCAGTATTGATTATTCATGTAAGTCTCTATATCAGTTCCATAGGACCTTTTTTTTGTATCATGCTAGTTTACTAGCTAATTAACTGACGTGTTTTTATACACTACCAGTGAATATCTAGAACACTCTCCAATACTCCGTACATGCTAATATTTTATTTTTTTGCCGACCCCAATTTTGGATTAATATGCTAAATTATTAAATTTTCGCGTTCTGGGCTATGTTAATTTGACTATTAAAACAGGGTACTGAAGATGAGGTTGTCGATTGCTATCACGGTAAGCAGCTCTGGGAGCTCTGTAAAGAAAAATACGAGCCGTTATGGGTTAAAGGTGGCAATCATTGTGATCTGGAGCTTTACCCAGAGTATATTAAGCATTTAAAGAAGTTTATACTAGCTATCGAAAAATCAGGCCATTCAAGAAATGGGTCTGTATCATCTACGGAGAATATGGACATTGCTTTAGATAGCCGACCAAGACATAGCACGGATCACAGAGAGAACTCTAGATCAAGCTTCGACCGAAGAGAGAAGTCTAGGTCGAGCACTGATAGGAGAGAGAGATCACGAAGAAGCGTGGATAATATTTCTGAACAGCCAGAGAAAGCGAGGAACAGCATAGACCGGTTAGTTAGCCTTAATTATATATTTTTCCGACTATACACACACACACACACACACACACCTACCTATTTGTGTGTATCTATATTTTGATAAGTATGTTTCTTGACTTTTGGCATTGAAACATGGCAGCTTTGGAGAACTGATGAAATCGGCCGTTTTGTGCAATATTGACTGTTTCAAACCGGTGGGGGCTAAGGTGGACGGAGGGGAGAGGTAAGTCCAAATAGCTTAGTAATTGATTCTCTTGGATTCGTGTGTGGGGATTCCGTAGAAATTGTTTAAAACGCATTTCTTAACTATTTCAAACTCCATAGTTTATTATTAATGTTTTGTCATGAAATTTGCTGCATTTTGGAAAGAACTCGAATGTGCAATTGAATAATTTGTTCGTTATTATTCCACAGGTAGTATGGATTCATTGTATTATTAGTAGTACAAAGTTGGTGATGGTACCGATAGCTAAAGGCATTGGGGGTCATGTCTGTGTGGATTGAATCGAGTCGTGAAGAGTCGAAATGCTGTTGGTGTTGATGGATGAAACACGCTAGTTGTGGTGCTGTTATTTTACTCTTGTCAAGATATTTCATTTGAAGTTGAGGTTTTGGGATTAAGTTTATTCTTTCTATTAAAGGCGAGATATGAGATTGCAAGTTATAGTTTTGTGGCAACAAACTAAAATTGAATCTCAGTGTCTGATGTCTCACTTTCATTTGTTGCATTATTATCCTCAAAAGCCGTAACCTAACAAAATACAAATAACATTATTTTTATCACAATATATATATGTATATACTCAAATGAACTAGTAAAAAAACAAAGACATTGATGGTGAAGGAAGGCGTCAGCAGCAAGGATGCCAGATATAGGTGGAAGAGGCTGTGGGCCAGCTACGAGAAAGGAGGTAGAAGAGGGGTAAAATGGGAATTGTTTTATACAAGAAGGGTGGTTTTGGTATATTGAAAATTATAAGGTAAATTAAAAAGGAATTGGTATTACACACTTTTTTTTTTTAAATCGGTATACATTAGGAGTATTAAGTATTACATGGTACACCCTATGATTATTGATTAATACACATTTAATAAATTAATTAATTGATAAATACACACACCCAATGAATTGTCTATACTACCCTCTAGTATTGCTTTAATATTTATTTATTTTTAATTTAATTTCTTTCCCGGAAGAATCACAGTGACAGGCGGAATCAAGACTATCTTTGCCATTTAGCATTTCATCTTATAGTTCTATTATATATTCATGGTGTACACGTGGCATGGGGTTGACACTGTTGCAATAGAAGACGTAACATTTAATGAAATAGATATTCTCAATTGTGTTTTTACCTTTTGTTTTTTCCCCTCACTTTCATGGTATATATAATCTGGATGTTTCATCCCTTTAATGACTGAATGGCTTTCTGTGATACAGAATATTGACAAAATCCCATTGGTCGTATGCCCCGTATTGGTTATTCATGTAAGTGTCTATATCGGTTCTATATGACATTTTTTTTATATTAGGCTAATTTACTATCTAAATGACGTATTTGTATACACTATCAGTCAATATCTAAAACACTTTCCAATACATGAATGCTAATATTTATTTTTATTGCTATCACGGTAAGAAATGGGTCTGTATCATCTACGGAGAATATGGAGATTGCTTTAGATAGCCGACCAAGACATAGCATGGATCACAGAGAGAACTCTAGATCAAGCTTTGACCGGAGAGAGAAATATAGGTCGAGCACTGATAGGAGAGAGAGATCACGAAGAAGCGTGGATAATATTTCTGAACAGCCAGAGAAAGAGAGGAACATCCTTGACCGGTTAGTTTGCCTTAATTATATTTTTTGCCGACACCACACACACACACATATTTGTGTGTATTTATATTTTGGTATGTTGTTGTCAATATGGGTGGAATTCAAAAACTGTTTATTGACTTTTGGTATTATATTGAAACATGGCAGCTTCGGAGAACTGATGAAATCGGCTGTTTTGTGCAATATTGACTGTTTCAAACCAGTGGGGGCTTATAAGGTGGATGGAGGGGAGAGGTCAATCCAAATAGCTTAGAGATATTTAATTGGTGCTCTATATGTTTTTTGGGCAAACAATTGATTCTTTTGGATTCCTGTGTGGGGTTTACTCGTTTAAAACTCATTTCTAATTCTTTCAGACTCCAATAGTTTACGATTAATGTTTAGTCATGAAGATGTGAAATGCTCGCTGGTGCTGTTATATATATATATATATATATATATATATATATTTTTTTTTTTTTTGTCAAGATTTTTTATTTCAGCTGAGAAGTTGAGGTTTTGGGATTAGGTTTTATTCTTTCTATTTAAGGCGACATATGAGATTGCAAGTCATGGGTTTAGCAACAAATATATTTTTCAGTATAAATCACATTTCACGAACATATCTAACAATGGTATCGCCTCCTAAATCAAACTTGCTTGCCTTCTCACCGCTGTTGATTTAGAAGCCCCTCCCTCGATTTAGATAATTACGACAAAAATTGACATTTCAGTTGTTAAATTTAGTTGTTAAATTTCAGTTGTTAAATTTAGTTTTATAATAAACTGGAGAGATCACAACCGCCTAAAGATATAAATGAAATAATTTATTACATGATTGTTATTTATTACAGTTATTTATGTTTTATTGATTATTTTTAATTTAAATAATTATTTTTATTTTTATGATAATTATTAATTAATTATGATTCATAATTTATACTTATAACGTATTAATATATACTAAGATTACGGATTCTTTCAAATAGCTTACGTAGCCAAGTGGTTTCTCAGCTTTTCGGCGGCAAGGGAAGTCAATTGAAAACAGAAATCTCTAATTAACAACAAAATGAATATGATCAATAAGGTCTCAAATCCAAGAAAACTAAGTTAGTAAAATTAAATAAGGACTTCAAATTAATAATTTGAAACATGAATTAGAGTCGATAATAGTGCCACGTCCATGATGTTACACCAGGCCCGACGAAGAGTACGTCATTTGATTCAGAAGTTGAATTATCCTATAATTAAAAAAGAAAAACTTAAATTATTATATATAGAACGAATGAAAAGGAAAATAAATCAATATATGATCAAATGAGTTTCAGTTTCTCACCTTCATGTTTTTAATTATATCTTCAAAAGCCAATACCTAACAAAACAAATTAAAAATAAAATTAAAATCATCACATATACTCAAATTAATGAACTGATCGAGTAAAAAGTAAAAACAATCAATATACATACCTTAATATTAATGTCGCCATTTTTCTCTACTACTTCGTCTATATGTTTGTCAAGATCCTCCTGCAAAATAATTTATATTAAGAAATAAGAAAAAG
>JACOMQ010004965.1:0-17508 GCA_014843705.1 Euphrasia arctica
TATATATATATATATATATATATATATATATATATATGAGTATTATATGTTTTACTTACCCTCCTCATAAGGGTTTGTTGTGTGACATCTGACAACTGACAATGGCATAATATTCATTGAAATGTTATGAATTTTATCATCAACTATGATGAATTAATTTAAAATATAAAGCTTTGTATTATATAAATGATTCTCTACTAGCTCTTTAATCAAATATTCGATTTCTTCTTGAATAATCAAGTTCAAATATCCACAGCTTCAATTTATCAATGTTATGTAAATTGTAAGGCCGGGAGTTTACTTTTTGAATGATACTAAAAAATGAGCTATGATCAATATTTAAAATGAAATAGTAATAATAAATATTTTATTTTATTTTGATAATACAAGCCTTCACGAACTTCATCAAATTCAAATGTATTACTCACATTTTTTGTAACTGTATGGTAATTAAATCAAATTAATCAAAATAAATTGATAAATTAAAAATTGTGAAAGCTCCCGGCGAGGATCGAACTCGCGGCCTTTCGCTTACGAAGCGAACGCAATACCACTATGCTACGGAAGCAGATGTTCGATATGTCAACCTTATTTTATTTATTCCGTTTTGTAATACCGTAATATTTTTTTAACTGAGATTTTCATTTTACAAATATTGGATTATATTGTTTGACTAAAATTTAACTCTGCGAATCGCCCTTTTTCTTACGAAAGCAAAGGTTAATAATGGGTTTTACCTCTATAACCCTCGAGGTGACGTCATCAAATCGGAAAACGCAGCTATATATAACGTGCCTTTGCAGCTCCGTAAGAAAAACATAATCCCGACCACCGATGGGCTATGGCTGCTCCGCAATTTCCCGACTATCCGCCGTTCGATTTCAGGTTATTCGTTTCCACTTTCCTCATTTTGAATTTAATTAATTCATAAATATTTCTTCGATTTGCATTCTATTTTTAACGCGAATTGTATGCCTGATATGTCATTAGCTCGATTTCTGTATTGACTACATAAAACTGCAATTGGATTGGGTATTGCATTTGTTCTACCTCAAACCTAGGAATTAATCGTCTTCGACGGTTCGACCTGTTGGCTGATAACATCTTACATAGGCTTGGTGTAAAAGTTGTGGAACGATGATGCTTGAAATGTCGAATTACGATCGTGACCGATTATCGGGATACGTCGGTATGAATATAAGTTTACTGGGAAACTATTGATGCATTAGTAAAAAAGAACATAGAGATGGAGCTAGATGGAGAAAAAAATGAACATTACCAACTCTTTTTAATTGTCTGGGTGGTAGCTCTCTAGATACTAAATTTCTAATTATTGCACTCTCGGTATTCTGTGCATGGCTTTGCGTAAGGTAATGGTATGTGTGTTGGTGGAAACTTAAGAAATCTTCTCGTAAACTAGGAGGTGGTCAAAGCATACTCATCTTCAAGATATATCGTCACAGTTCATGAATGTTAGATAACATGCATATAGAAAGTGGACTATATGTTTATCTTTATATTTGGTTTTTGTATGCTTAGTAACAAGTAATTAGATACTAGGAGTATTACTTATCGATTTGTAGCCAAGGTAACCGGTGAAATTACCGATTAAATGGTTCATAGGTTTGACTTTGGTTGACCTTGACCCTATTGAAATCAATTTATAGTTAAAAGATTTATATAGGAGTAATATATAATGTTACAAAAAAGGCAAAAAAAGAAACATCATAAATCAAAAGCTATAATTTCAAATTAATATAAATAATTTAATTAATTGAAAATCTAATTACTTAACATATTAAATTTGCTTTAAATATTTGAGATGTATGAAATATATAAATATGAGTTTTATTTATTTCACAAATATATTAAATAATTAAAAAAATGGAGGATTCCACCAATTCTTGGTACTTGTTTTGGGGAGAACTGGACCGGTGAGGTGACCGATTCCACTCCAGCTGAACGGAATGTTGTAACCCTTAATTAATTAACATCACATCACATCAATCTTCTGGGAATAGAGCTAAATGTTATGCTGATAAAGTTAATTATAAAATTGTGGGAATAAAAATGAGGTGAGGTAGACTCAATATATCATTCACTGCCAAAAAATAAAGTAAAAATAGGGAAAATGTAAAACCATGTTGCCTGTAAATTTAGTGATAGGACTAAAACATGCTACATTCATTACTTATGAAGATTCATCTGAAAAATTCAGCCAATCATCTACATCCACGGAATTTGTTTCCATTTCCGCATCTGTTGTGTCGCCCCTGAAGTTGTTCCTTAAGGAGGTGTTTGATGTCGGGACGTCAAAGTTAGTTGGGATATCTCGAGTCAATGAACTCATAGGCCAAGTAGGTTGCACCAAACTATTGTTATATAAGTGAGAAGTAGGCCAACCGTTGACTTGATTATAAGTTTGGTGAGGCTCGATGTACCCAGGGATTTGTTGATGAAAGGCTTGTTGTGATGGCATGGGCTGTATATTCCAATCTTGTGGAATTTCCATACTGGCACCACCACTACAGAACTGATTCCCAACATTCACATGTTGATTAATTGGCTCTGGTTGGATCAGAGACTGTATAACGTCCAAACAAGAGATCTCATCATTGAAATAACATGATCCCTGTGGAAATACTGGTGGGGGAAGGTTTGTGGTTTGTGTGGTCATGGTTGTATGGAAATTTTGGGAAACCACCCCCGCCATTGGTTCCAGTGATTGTGAGATCTGTAGGTGTTGTTCTCCAAATGGTTGCAGGGGTGGACATATTGAATTATCACACCTTGAAGATGAATCTTTTGTTTGCTTTCCACTCTTGGATTTACCCCCAATGGGGATATTCCTTAAGTTTCCACCAACAGTCCATTGTCGTTTGCAAGTCCTGCAAGAGTATCGAGGTTGTGTGAGGCTATTGTTGTTGTAGTATCGAAATTTAGTATCTAGAGAGTTACAACGTGGGCATTTCAAAGGGGTTGGTATATGCTCTTTTTGCTGGGGTTCTCCACTCGTTTGCTCCATTTCTCTCTGTGGTTTCTTTCTGTGTATTGTAATTGCCATTATTAAGCTCATTTTTATACTCGGAAAAGTGTATTGTATTACTGAAAAGTGTTGAAAATTGGGGTAATTACATTTGTTGTAATCGCACGAGTAATAATTGTAATTTTTATGATAAAATCTTGCGGATGCATAGGGATTAAAGGTCCGTTGACGAAACAATTATGTAGATATGGATGCATTAAAAGCATATTTATTACTATTGTGGTACCCAGGTGCGGCATTAGAGACGGTGAACTTTCTGGAGGTTATGACTTATGAGAAATAATTTGAAACAATTCACAGATTTGGATGCATTAAAAGGGCAGGTATGACTATTCCGGTAATTAAGTTTGCCATTAGAGATGATGAAACCTAATTTAATACGATTTGCAGATTTTTTTTTTCGGTTCGGGCGACATACTTTCCCATTTATAGAAATAGTCATTTGAATTAAATTGGCTAGCCCTCGACTCATGTGCACTTAAATCTCATAATATTTTGTAGTTGTGTTTTTTTTAATTGAATTCTCATACCATGGAGAAAATCATCACACCTATGGAATTTAGAAAAAACAATGTAAATTTTAAGAGCAAAATTTTCACTTGAGTGTTCTTGATCCTTATAAATCATTAATCTTTAGTGATATGCAACCTCTTATTATGATGTTTTTTTATTTTTATTTTATGTCATCAAAAGGCATCTAATTTGATTGCTTAATTCGGTAATCCCCGTATTTTACATATTTGCATGTGTACTTGAAAACATGGCATGTTAAGCAGCTATATAAATTGAGATAGCTCATATTTTAATATGCATGGTTTAAATTATTTTTGGGGACTTTGCTACCTTTGGCTACCAAATACCAAAGGTGGTTGATAGTAAGTTTAGGCCTTGACATAATTATATATTATTCTCGCCTCTGTAGTAACGGTTCCTCATTCACAGTCTCCCTTTAGGCATTATTACTGAAAATTATATCACACTATGACACATTTTGATAGTAAATGAGATATATGCTTAAATTACTTTATACATGATCCATGTGTCATTGTATTCATAGACCAAATGGGGTAAAGCATACATACACTGATATATTACGAATGAGCAAGGTGGGCAGAAAATGCTACTTACTAAACAGATTTCTGCAATGCCTCGGTGAATAATCATAATCGCCTGTGATCACCTCATTTATCAGCTCCTTAAAGATCAGGCGCTCAATATCCAACACCAAAGCCGGAACCTCACCACTGTAATCTTTCCAATCATCTTGGCACTTCATATCTGCAGTTAATAGTCTGATTATCTGGTCTTCCTCATCATCAAGATTGCACTCTTTTGGTATATTGCACACTCGATCCATCTCCAGATATACTTCTTTCAAGAGCCCCTGTGGACTTGTCTTTTTTGCTACTGAAGTACATAATCTACCTGATGTCACTTTCCGGACCAGTATTTCATCTACCATGTCGAAAATAATTTTTCGTTGAGTTTTCTTATGCAATTGTGTCCTATCATTCTTTCCACTTACTTTTCCATTCAGCCCCTCTGTTTGCTCAAGGACATGAAACATATCAGGATTTATGAGATGAAGCGAGGAGATAAGCTGATCGGTTTTTGAGATGAAGCTCGTATCTTTGAGAAGTCCCGATGTCAGTAGTATCTTGTTAATGTACCTGTGGTTTAATTTACTGTGATCCACAGCAGTTTTATCAGGGTCGGTCAACAACATGAGCTCTTGAATGGAGTTTTGGAAGTTTTCAAACTTCGGAGTATGATTGGATCTTATTAAGTCTGTTGAATGATTTAGATTCTCGAGATGCCATTCTGCTTCATCTGGACTTGGACTCTCATCTGTTATTCAGTTACAACAAGCCAAAAATACATTAGTCAGATGATGCACTCACAATCCTAGTGTGTGCAAGTCAACGTAAGTCATGAAAAACAGTAATATGTGGTTTGTTTGTTCCTATTGTCATTTTGCTTCACCAATTTATTGCCTGTTTCTAGTATAATTTGGCAAGTTTCAGAGAGGCACTCTGAAAAATGAATATAGAAATAAGAAATGAAGTGGAGGGAATTCTTCACTAGGTGTCCTCGTTATTCATAATTGACAAATAGATAATAATGCTCCAGCTGGTTGTAATACATATATATATATATATATATATATATATATATATATATATATATATATATATATATATATACACTTATATATATATATATAATAATTATATATATATATTATTTTTTTTACAATTTTTTCATAATGAAAGAAAACAACTCCCTAGCTATCAATGTGTGAGAATTCTTAACTTTGAGATGCATCATACTATTTTGTGAGCATATACTTCTTGATATATTTGCATGTATACGAATCTAATTGACCCTTGTTTAATTGTTTAATGCTGCAGTTGCAAATTGCTTAATATAAAAGTGTACAAAGGATATAAAAATATTTTTAAGAATCTTAATATTTATTTTTGAAATAGATTGGGAACTAGTGTAGAACAATACCTCGAAATGCTGTTGAAATTTTCTTTATTGGAGATGGTGCATCTTCACAATAAAATGTACTATCAAGAACTGAGATTGGACTTGGTTGTTCAGTCATGAATACATTGATTTCAGCTGAATTCTGAAGACATGAAAGTAAAACATGTCAAGTTGTCAACCAACGAGGATCATATAAGTAACCACTGTAATTAATTGCATTACTTAGTATTTATCTTACATACCTCTTTTCGTGTAGCATTTATTTTCACTGAATGTACCCGGTTTGCAACCTCTGTTGCTGTCTGTGAAACTTGGCTTTGGTTGCTTTCTGATATTACAGAAGCCGTGTCATTCTGCTGGCTTGAGTATCTCGTCTCATTACTGATCTCACTCAGTTGGTCATCACTTAATTGCAGATCCTTTGCTCTCACTTTGAGGTTTCTGTTCTTCAAACCTTTTTCCACAACTTTCCTACCACAGTGCTTTTTGGCCCGGCTAGAGTCCGATAATGGGGTGGTGGGTCGAGATTGTCCTTCTATTCTGAGTACATTCTGTTGCAATCTTGGACTCACCATTCCGAAATTTCTTTCTGGCCTTGTGCAATTTTCTACCTTCTTGTGTTGAGGTCCTGCTCTGTTTCTATCTAGATGCCGTCTGAGATTATTGTCCTTTGATGTGACATCATTTGCTTTTTGCCTGTGAGCTGAATTTTGGGATCCTTGCTGATTCCGAACGGGAAGTCTGACTTTATCCATTACTTTGGCTGGTCTGTTCATAACAGAAGAACCTAATGGCTTAGGTTCGTGGGGTCTCTCCATACTAAGAACTTGGTGACAGCTCCTATTACTTTTCCACGTTGAAAAGTTAGAGTCTCTTGTTTGGTCTTCTAACTGCTCTCTCGTTTTCTGCATTGCTTCAAGTATCTGTTTAAGAGCTCTGAGATCCTTACCCGACTTCTGGAATTGAAGATCTGTTATCCTCTTCTCAATTTCACCAAAAACCGAGGGAGATAGGTTACGGTTATTTGTTGAAGCTTTCCTGCCTTGTGTAGGCGTTTTCGGAGAACCTTGAGTAGAATCTTGTTGCCTCCATGGAGCTGGTTCTATTGGAAATCTTGAACAAACATTTGATTTCCTTGTGAAAGTAGCATTATGGTATCTTGGTGATGGTGATGCGGTATTGTCTTGCAAAACACGTGGGGAATAAGCAGCTTGGTTTTGGGATTTTGAGGTTAACTGTGAAAGAAAAGCTTCTTTAGGACACGGCCTATTTTCATTTGCGCAAGTGGTATCTGGGAAATTTTCGAGGCCCATTAGCTTTGCCACAATGCTGGATGTCCGATTGTGGCCAGGATTCTCGTTTTCCATAGGTGGGTCCCGTCCAAGAAAATCCAGTCTTGACTTCATGGAACTCGCTTTACTGTCCAACGAAAGTCTCGGAAGTTCCTTATGCTTTGCGGCCCACTTGAGCGCATCTCGGGATTCTCTCCCATCGTAGGAGAAACGGGGTAGTGCCAGCCGTTCTTCCTTGGACGAGTTTCTCGCACCTTCTTGGACCCCACCAAGAACTCGAGTTGATCCCTCGGAAATGATGTGTTTTGGTGATTTGGGCCTGGGTTGCTGGGAAGAAGGCCTTGGTGAGTCAATGTGTTTCATTACGGTGCCTTGCCTTTCATCTTTAGCCATAGGTTTGATGGATAAGCTGCGGGCTTCTCTGTACATTGAGTCCTTGACGACATCTTGATGATCAAGGGGCTGTGGAGCTTTTGTGGGTGTGAATGGAAATTGGCTTTGGGGGTTGTTGTTTTGTCTGTGTGTGAGTGTTTCTGGATGAGCTATTCTGTTGAAATCGAGGGATGAGAATGTGGAGGAACACGATGAGGATGAATAGGAGGCTCGGGATGATTCGGTAGAGATTCTTGATTTCTCCTTCTGTGCCTCTGCCTGAGCTTTTTCCTGAAACTGTAAGGTTTGTTTAGTTACCTAGGTTAAAAATGAACACAATTTCTGCATCTTTTTTCACAGAAAATGAGAAGGGAAAATGGAGGATATGTGAAGAATTTTTACCGTGATAGCTTTCGTTGCGTAGTGGGGATCCGTTGCACCTTGAAAAACCACAAAAATGCAGCTATCTTAGTGAAAAATTGATTATGAGGACTGAATATAATCTTTTGAAAGCTCTTTTATTTATCAAAGTTTATAGCTCTGCTGTTCTAGGAGTAGAAAACACACCTCCAGGACTTAGTTAAAAGTGTTTTTTTTATGAGAAATCATTTAGTATAAGTTTTTGCAAATCATTCGCCTTGCCATCATAGCCAACACATTTAACAAAAAGAATGCATGTTAAAATATCTAAGAAATATGAACCTCATGAGTGTTTTGTAACTGGAAATTCAATTCTAGAAGTTCTTGCCTGCCTAAATTTTGATAAGTAAAATTTGAGAAATTACCTTGAAGCAGCCTTTTATGGTGGTGACCGCTCAAACGCCGCCCGGTAAGGAAATGGTGACGGTCAAAGATTTGAAAAATGCCGTTCATGCATCCAATCTGTTTTCTTAGATCCTTGCTTTCATCTGTTATTGAAGGCATCGTCTTTGCAGACATATACAAATCTCAGAAAAGATGATAAATTCGTGCACTCTCTGTTTTTTCGCTGCTTTCTATTTGCTCGGTCACTTTGCAGGATTCACAACAAACCCAAGAATCTACTCTGGTTCAAGAACACATGCAGTGGTAAGCTTCTAACATTTGGTATTCATTGTTTTTTTGTGTGTGTTTGTGTGAAAGAATCAACTTTTTCTGCCACTGGGGGAATATACTAATCTTGTCCCAGTTGTTTTAGGTTTTATGGGGTGTGTGTTAAAACTCTAAGAAAAAAGAAGTCAGAGATGAGACAGGGACACTCACTGAGGAGCTGCAAATCATTTGCTTAATGACTTAAATGCACTGTTCTGGAAACGGTATCTTTCTTCAGAACTCCAGTAACAATGGCAGACAATCTCCACCGTTGAAAAAAAAAAAGAGAGGTGATTTTGTGTTTTTTTCTTTCACAGAGTAATAGTGAAAAGTTTTCTGGTTCTTTCAAAGCAAAAACAAAGGCTGATGTGCTGGATAGTTTATATAGAGACTAGAGTTTAAAGAGGGAAGCACTTTATTTATTTATTTTAATTTATTAGTAATATTTTAGAAGATGAGCTAAGTGTGGGCCAGATGTAGGTAGTTGTGGGGCATAGTTTTCACTGGTTATTTTCTTACAGGGTCCATGTGGACACTGTATCATTGTGGGTGGGTGGGTATGGAAGCAGGACCTCTCTATATGGCCATGTGGACTCTGTCATCTAATGTAAGAAAAATGGATTGCTGTACTGGCACTCCCCTTTCAGCCCAAATCACTTTTCCAATCCTCCAAAAAGCAACAGCAGATTTTATAGAATCTTTTTCATAACCAACACCTGATTGTGTTTAGGGTAGTAGCAAATTATTTATCCAGGCCCCCGTAGATGCTGATGTTCGAGTAGTTTAGTTGACCCGCATTCTCGTATCTTGGTTGGTGCATGGGTTTATTATAAAAAGAGCCCCGTCATCTTTCGAAATTACAAACACCCCCCTCCCTTGAGATAAATAGTATTGAAAGAAAAATTGCCAAAGGGCTATTTGTGATTATGCTTTTTGACGGTTATGGTGGGGGCCTGAGGCCTTCTTCTTCTTCATGCGTACAATCAGAAGGGTTAGTGGACTACGTAATTCCATTCTTGGAGAACAGGTTAATTTGATTGGTTTTGAGGAACATTTTCTTCTTGTTAAAAAAAGCTAAGGTTGGTGGGAGTGGGATTTACTTGTTGACGTCACTTTCTAAGGCCCCCTCTTTTTTTTTTTTTTTTAATTTTAAACTCAAGCTGGCAGAAATAAATTTTTCTGCCAAAAACAAATAAAAAAATAGAAAGGGGTTGATTTAGCATTATGGGGTAGTTGAAATTTAATCTGCTGCCTCACATCAATTCTTAGTTTCTGTACAATGTTGTTGAAACTATTCAATGCTTGATGGTGTTCTATGGAAAACCAACCTTTTTTTTTATTAAAGAGGAGAGACGAGAAACTCCTTCCCACCCGATTGGAGGTCCTTCGATCAGATATGATATAAATCGAGAGATGTGCTCGAGTAACAGACATCTGTGCGAGAGAGCCACCAGTCTCACTTCAGCACAAACTTCATAATATTTCAATGAAAATTTTGTCTCACTCGATGTTCGAACTCTGCGTCGTCGAGGAATTACATCCACATCATCACCGGCCTTACCACAATCAACCCTTTTTTTATAATATGTATATGTGTCATGTGTGTAAAATTTTAATATATTATTTAATATCTGTTCACAGACCCTCATAGCAGTTTGGCATGTAGTCTCAGCTGCAAGATCTGTGTCAGTCCAAGCCTTTCATCAGGTAATAAATGATCACATTTTTTTTACTCTTGGTCAAAATGTGGTCCTATTGTTTATGTGCATCAAGTCATTATGAAGAAAACTATGTTAATATTATGACTCGAAGACGACGACGCGGAAACTTGTTAGTGCGAACTAAAACGTACGAATAACACGAGCTTCGTTAGTGCTCGGTACATGTGAATCGGCAATCTAATTTAGTTTAGCACAGGTGGGGAAATATATTGTCTAAACTACATGTGAAGGAATATGTAGCAAAAAAGAAATTCTGTAATTAGAATTTGAAGGTATTGCTGATAAGGATATAGCTGTGTTTTGATGTGTGCCTGTGTAGATTATGAGACATTATATGGTTCCCCACCTCATCAAATCTTGCCTACCTCTTGCCCTAACAAACCAATTAATGCCTTGGTTGGTTGTCTTCATTAATCTTTTTTTTACGTCCTCACACGAAGAAATTCCCGATTGCCGGTATTCTAAAAGGCGGAGTTTGAGTCGAC
Source organism: Euphrasia arctica (assembly GCA_014843705.1). Lineage (NCBI taxonomy): Eukaryota > Viridiplantae > Streptophyta > Magnoliopsida > Lamiales > Orobanchaceae > Euphrasia > Euphrasia arctica. The sequence goes on from JACOMQ010004965.1 coordinate 10,481, forward strand.
CGGCAGAAAACTAAGCAGAGTTTGATGGGAAAGTTGTAGTGTAATTTTTATTTTTATTTTGCTTAACATACTTCTATTAGCAATATTCTGAATTTGTTTTTTAAAAAAAGGCAGTGTGAATATATAGTTCAAGTATAGCATTATTACTTGTTTTGGACATTTAAAGGATGTGACAGCCTTAACAAAAGAATGACAGTTTATTGTAACATGGATGCATGTTCTATTGTTCTTGTATGGAATAATAGTATTGCATTAGCATTTCATTAGTGGCACAAAAGTAATTTTAAGGCAAGTTTTGTACAACTCATTTATTTGTGCTTATGTGCATTGTACATGCAATTTTCAGTAATAAATCCATGTTAGAGCCTTAAAACAAATGAATTAAATGAATTCCCCCAACTATAAACCCACTGTTTCAAAGAATAAATGCCATGTTCAATTGTGGTTTATTCATGAACTTGGTCACGTGATCAAGGGCGCGACGACGCTGATTTGATGAGCGGGTCAAAGTAGTTAATTCATAATAAGTTAGAAAATTGAATTGTTTTTTTTAATAATTTTGGTAGTTGACAAAAAGAAACATATTTTTATATTACTTAATTTTTAAACAAATTTACATTTATTATGCACATAATTTTAATACTGCCTAATCATGACTATAGTTATTCTACTATATACTTTTTAAAAGTAAAACCAATTTCCTCTCTCACGTCATTCAAAATAAAACATTTGCTATGAAGAGAATACGGAGTCAAGTGTGTTAGCTGTCTAACTTGGATCATGTGATGAAGTTAGCAAGAAGATTCTCAATTAAGTTATTCCGTGGTTATTTTCATCTCGCAACGACATTTGTGTTCAGACATGAAAATTTTAAAAATGTTGTTTTATTAATTTTTTATCTAAAAAATTAATGGTAAAATATATTATTAATTAATAAAGTAAATTCTGTGTACAGTTTTACAATGAAAAGAATAAGTAATTTTATTTTTTTGGTGTCTATTGGTATGAGACGAACTGAAAAAAATACATGTATATTTCTTGTCGATTTAAGTTTTTGTTTATGATATAAAATAAAATGAAAATGTGGTGAGAATAATGTGTTTGTGGTTTTATTTTTAAAGAATTTTTTCTATGAAAAGAAAAATGCGACCCTAAAAATGTTTAAAAGCAAGAATATAATTGGACGTAAAATAAAATTGAGGTAAGAATAATGAAAGCTTTTTTGATTTTCAAGTTATGACTTCAATGTATAGCAATAATGGAGAATTTTAAATTGACTGACTTCAAAATAGAGGCCACACAATGTGTGATGTATAATCACATGTATAAAGTGAATAGAAGCCATGAGGGTTGCCTCAATTTGTTTAGGCAAAAAACAAAGTAACCTATCTTAATCAACCCAATACCCAATACTATGTTCCAAGAAAAAACCTACTACCCCATTTGATTGTTTGTCACATGACCCTTCTCCCCACAAACCCCCCACCAAATCAACCATGATCATGCCTAATTATGCAATTATTGCCTTCTTGTTTTGGATACTCAATTTGGGATCATCTTCTAATAATGTAGTTATCATTGATTTTGAGATACTATTAAATGTGGACCGAAACGCCAACATGGAGGGTTTTGTATCGAGGAACAACGAGGTCCACAAATAAGTTCTGATAATAAAAAAAAGTGCACAACACCGTAATAGAGTATAAAAGTTTAAAGATTTTGTTTTTAATTTTTATAATTTTTTTTATGGTTGAGATTGAGTTTGTCCCATTTATTTGCATTTGAAATATATTTTTATAAAAAAATGTGATTTTTTTTTATAAATGATCCATCATCCATCCGTACCAAGTGATATGCATGCGTTTGTTCTAGCTAAAAAGATATGAAATTGATTTTGGAAAAGTCTAAGGACAACCAAGAAATCAATATAATTAATGTATATGCACATGCCAAACCTGCTAAAATCATGCTCTACTTTTCTCCATTATCATCCATTGCGATTTGAAAATTCAACTACCAAATTATAAAATAAATAAATCAATTAAGATATACACCTCATGCCTTTGAATTCCTGAATCTTGAAACGGAACACCCACTTCGTGTCAGCTACTAAATCATTTTTTTTTTCTTGAATGAAGGATAAATCCTTATTTGATATAAATTCAGACTTGGAAAATAAAATTAAGAAAAATACGAAATAAAAATTTATGTTGAAAATTGAAAAATTGAACGAGATTATACGTGCATGTGATTCGGTCGCATTCACAATTCTATCTCATAGTCGAGTTCCGACGAGGAACCTCACTATTTTATGACTTATTTGATGCTATTTTAGACAGTGTACCTAATTTCGCAATCCCACTTCATCTTCATGGCGACAATCGCTTTAAAATCACGACACACAGGGAAAACAGACAACCTAATCTCCTCACTCCCACCACTGTCCGAACGATATTGGTGTTACATTGCCATCAGACACAGTACTGAATGAGTCATGTACTCTATTGGTCCATTTAGTCATATATTCATACGTACATTTATTGGCCTTTTCCACGAAAAAGAAAAAGAACACGAGAGATTCGTCTATTCGATTTCGTCACAAAGTCTGATTGCATCTTAGGGTGCTACGAAATCAAGATGTTTCCATTATAAGATTGTCGTGTTAGAGTTACGAATACAACGACACGGTCGACGAATGCTCGACGTCAAACTTCACAACTGGATTGCAATTCTTCCAAACTCTTTAGTAAATGTTCAAATTGTTCTTTTTGGGAGGAAAAGAAAAGGCATGGGCTGTTGCTTGTCTTTATGCAGTGAGGGTTCTTGGAAATTCAGAGAGGTGAAGATGCAATCATGACTTTCCCTTTGCACTACATAACCATTTCACACAAGGGCCATGTTTTTGCATAACTGAAATACAAGTACAGATGAAGGGTATTTTTGTCCGCAATCTTTTGGGTAATATCCGAAGGGTATTTTGAAGAAGCTCACTGAGTCAGGTCAATTCATGATAAGGCCGTGCAAGAAAAATAAATTCACAAACAAAATAAACAACAAATGAGTGAGTGAATATGCCCTCACCCCTCAACATGCTTCACAAAATTTCCAAGTATTATGTAAATGGGGAGAAAATGGAAAAGCTACACAAATTGCCTAATGTATTCAAAGGCGTCTATCGTTTCTAGAGGACGTGTGTTACTCTATGACCATATTTGAGACCACCAATTTGTTAGGCGCTAAATAATACTACAACAACAATAAAAAAGAACAACTCTTTTTGATCTCACAAAACCTTCTGGCTGCTAATTCAAAGTAGGTAATGAACTGGGAGTATTAGCTTGCATTCCATTTGAAATAGTTTGTAGAACACCTGAGTAGAATTCCCAGGACTCGCTAGTCACGTTTATTGCACCTTGGCCAAACGGATGTTGTTCAACGTATTTCTGTACATTTTCTGATGTTAACAATCCTTCCAAATAAGCACGAAGATCGCCTCCGGGTCCTGCAGTGAATATTGAGATTTTGACGTTGAGTATTCAGCCTTTCATTAACAAGGAAAATCATTTTTATAAAATATTCCAAACTGTAAAGGCTTTGAATGTAGAATTGTTGACGTCTATAAAAATAGCAACCTTTGTAGTTTGCCACAAACCAATTTTGATTTAGAATTGCTAATAATCTTGAGGACCATGAAAACAGATATTTACAAAGACAACCAAATTATGTTTATTAGGAAGATGTACATCAAGAAGTTGCATAATTTACCAAGAATCTTACCTAGTGAATTGTCAACTTTATCCTCGAAATGGTACGAATTGGGAAATATCGCAGTATGCAACTACAAGGTAATTGGAAAAACAAACAGTTAGGAAATACGCAGTTTAATAAAATGTATAGGGTGAAAATCTTACTGGATTGAGTAATGCTTTGTAAGGAGAATCGTCCAACAATAATGTGTTCGATTCGTTATAATATCCCTTCTTCCAGGGCAAATTAGGATCATCACTTTCCCAAATTTTCCGGAGCTCCTTGCAGACCATAGGCTTATGATGGTTTTCAAGTGTTCTGAACCCTGTTTGGGTACTGTGATCCATATCCTGCATTACATTTTTCTTATTGTATAAAAAACTAAAATATCCTGTTTCGGAAAATTATAATCAAGATTTACATGGACACAGCAACTCTGTCTCTCCAGAAATAAAAACATGTAATCTGATAATTAAGTATCTCGACGTGTAACTTGACTAGATGGTATCATGCAATCTGATAATTAAGTATCTTGACTAGATCTATATTGATATGCTTGTTTACATGAACTGAAATGTAGATGGTAACAAAAAATGAGTTTATTCTTCATTAATTATAAAATGGTGTGAAAAGGCTTACCCAACAAAACAACATCTTGTCTTGCAGATCTCCTAATAAATATTCCACAACTCTATCAATAAGTTTCCTGCATTTCAAATACATGCGTATTACAAATTACAAAGTCGGCATGACAAGTGAAAAAGGGGGCACAATTCCAAATATTACTAAATGCATGCATATTTAACAATGAAGTCGAGTGTAAGGTAGATGCCAGAAGAAAAATAATTTTTATAATAATAGAATCCTCATAAGAAACACAGTTCAGACTTCAGAGCATACTTGGATCTTGACGACCATATGCCAACATCAAAATTCTGAAAACAGAACTTCAGAAAATCATCACAGAAGGGTCTCTTGAAAACTACAATCAACAAAAAATTACTTTGGTCAATTTAATCAACTCATTTAACTTCACCAATATTCAAAACATTTATATATATATATATACACACACACACACACATACACACACGTATATAGAGAGTTGTGAAATCTAACCTGCCCTTCCTAATATATGCGTGTCTCCACGAATATTTTTGGGTCCCGGAAACATTATGTGCGCCAGTAGCCCATTGACATCAAGGACAATAAGTTTCCTATTAGAAGATATTTGCGCAACTTGTAGACTTTGTCCGCAATATTGTGCTTCATTCAGATCAGGATAAGATGCCTGAGCAATCAACTCAACATCGCAAGGGTTCAAGACATTCTCGTCATCAGCTAAACATTTTCCCTCATCAATAACAATTTCATCATTTGCCTCATTTAAACAATTCTCAAAAATTGGCTCCCGTTGATCCATTTGGTTAGGGTTGGAATCTTCAGATCTCTCTGGTAAAAGAACACCCTCTGCAAATAGATCTGATGAGTTCTCATTGCCTTTCACTAAATCTAATAATGAAGAATCTTTTTCCAGGGAAGCTTCGGATTCCTGTTTCGTAAGTTCGTTTCCATTGAGCATTCCATCAGTAGTACCTCTCCCATGTTCTCCATCAGATAACTGCAAATTTAACATTTCATGTGCCTGATCCATGTCGAGGATCTCACCTTTGATGCTTTTCTTTTTCTTGCTCCTTTTCTTCCCCCTTTTTCGTTTTCCATTCGCAACCCCTTCACATGGACTTTTTGTTGAGTGTATATCCCCAACTGTATGGTCAATACTCTGCATTCCAACCATCTTCTTTGCCTTCTTCTTCATCTTTTTAAGCCTGTTTTTCTTGTTATTGACTCCAATCACCTCAGAAAATTCATTGGTAAGCTCTGCAGCCATTTGAGGGCATTCAGCCAGTGTTTGCCCAACTAAATCTGAACCTAAAAGATTATTTTCCAAAACACTTTCGACTTCTATAAAATCTGTTTCCATATTTCCATCCGTATTTTCCTTGATTTGTGATCCATTTTCCTCCATATCTTTCTTCTATTCGTAAACGCTAAAAAATGAGCAACATACAAAGAAAATAAAAGCAAATAAGAGTAAATAAGAAAAAAAAATCCATCTGAAACTGAGGCAACCATTGATGACACTACAAATGCATCATCGAAATCACAACGAGTGTCCACGACACAATAATAGAAAGAAACCAGAAACGTAAATCAAAGTCGTTATTAATCAACAAAAAAATGCTTCTCAGAAAAACAATCAATCTACTTTCAAAGCTCTAACCTCCTAAATCAACCAAGTACATACAGTGTCAAATTGATCGCGTCAATATCTCAAGGAAAATCCATTCAACAGTTAAAATCAGTCCATTTCTCATTTCATCGGGAAAAAAAACTCCCTTGATAAAATGGAAACGATCTAAGAAAGAACAATGAATCAAGTCCTCAACATCAACCAGTTATAAGCATCCGCTACAAAAATCTGTATCCCCATCATTCACATAAACAATTCGAATAAAAAAATCTTACAAAATCGAAATCCAGAAATACCAATTCAGCGGTACATGTTGAAGACGAACGAGATAATAAAAGGATTCGAATCCTCAGATTTGACGATCGAATTACATGTATGTATAGATTCGCATAGAAACACACACTAACAAGGGTCCATGAACACGCAGATAGAGCTTACCTCGCCTGCGACGTTGATGGATGGAGGGAGGGAGGAACGCGAACAGAGTCCGAAGCGCGTAATCGTTGATTCTAATTTGCGAAGGAATCGGCCCGCGGGCTTTATCCGGACTGAAGTGCTCCGTGAGGGTAAACGCGGGATTCGAAAGGGCGTTTTTTCGGAATGATTATTAATTATTAGGGTTGCAGTTTCGCGATTTGATACGTCACCCGCGTCACGATCATTCGCTTTTAAATTTTCACCTAACCGTTTTAAATTCTTCATTTTTTTTACCGGCAGTACTTTTTTTTTTACTTGCATATACTGCGCCTTATTTTTTTTTTTTTTTTTTTTTGTGGTGTACTGAAATTCAAATAATAGACATTTGAGTCCGTCTAAAATATTATAAGAAGTGTAAATGTTGTTTTTGGCGACAACGTTTTTGTACTTGTGTTGTTTGTTTTGTGTTGTCTTTCAGGATTACAAGTGCGCATGGAAAAGGAGACACGAGTCTCCACTTTCGGAAGTACGTGGAAACGGCGACTCCAGTCGCCGCTTTTGGTGTTGCGTAGGAACGGCGACCAGAGTCGCCAGATTTGGTACACGGACA